>VYXD01000813.1:119543-149428 GCA_013397195.1 Hylia prasina | reverse complement strand
CGATGCTGCCCCGGTGGTCTCTGGCGCTGGGTGCCCCCCGGCAGCCCCAGCCCGCTCCTCCTGGCTGGGACAGCTGCTGCCTTTGCAGCTCTGCCAGAGGTTTTGTTGAACACGAACGGCAGGGCCATCATCACCATGAGGCCAGCACCAGGCCGGTGTGGGGATGCATCTCCCACTGGGCACCAGCAGCATGGCAGTACACTGCTGCCAGAAACATTTCCAGGAAACTTCTTTTATTCCCCCATGTTTTAGTGTCTGAAAACTGAACTGAAAACTGCTTTATTGATTTTTCTTTGTTTTGGTTTGGTTTTGATTTTTTTTTTTTTTGTCTCCTTTTTTTTTTTTTTTTTCCTCTGGACTCAAGCTCGGCAAAAGGTATTTTAGCACCAGTGGTGGCTAGTGTTTATGTGCATGGCATCCAGTAATACCTACTGGAAAACACTGTGACATCAAGAGTTACAGCATAGATGAAATGCTAGTAGGTTTACATGTGGACTTGGTTTTCATGTAAGCAGTAGTAAAACTTTGATTTTTAACAGGAAACTTGTCTACAGTATTAGAATAACTGCAAGTTGTGTGAGGTTCACCCTTAAACCCTTGCAGAGCCAGCAGTTCCGATGCTTTTAGCTTATAAACTTTAGAACATGTGTAAAAATCAGGGTTTGCAGACTGTTACACAACACTGAAAAGGAAGAAATCATATGATACATACTTCTCACTTTTTTGATGCCTTAAGACACACAGTGTATTGCTAAAACAAGCAATACATGTTTCTTTACCCGTGTAATCTCAGGAGCACTCTTTGGCCTAAGGAAACCTCAGAGAGCCAAATACATGAAGATATGTTGGAGGGGTTGTCTTGTTTAAAGTACTCACATTTGTATCTTTCCAGCATGAAACTCTTCACTTCATGATCAATTCAAATTTAAATAGCTCAGGAGAGTTAGATGTAACATCATCTAGTTTGATTAACTCATAAGAAGGGATTTTTTTAATATTGGGGTTTGGAGTTTTTTGAGATATATGGCATTTGAAATATTTTACTTAACAGCTTTTTGCTGATATTTTTGTGCAATCAGATTTCTCAGTCCTGTTTAAGTTAGCTTTGTTTATGCAATTGTATCTAGTATTGACTGAGCATTGAAAGACTACAAGTAAACTGTCAATGAACTGAGGACAAGTTGTTCTTTTCTTAAAGGACAAGATGTTTAGCTGGCATGACAGGAGGTAATGTCTAAATTACAGAAGGTCTTGCACCATAGGTCACATGTCTGCTGTTCTGTAATGTGCCCTGAGCTGCAGCAAGGCAAACTGATGCTTTTCTGGATGATATGAGGTCCTGTCTCTTTGGGGAAGTTACCATGCAGTCAGCTAACTTATGATACCACCGTGCTATTCTCTCCTCCTGAACACTCTTGGTGCACATACACACACACACACAGGAGTCAAATACCATTTTTACTATGAAGATAAATTCACTCTACCAGTTTATTTATCAACTATAAGTAGGGAAATCTTAGCTGAGAATTTGTTGAAATACTTGAAGGAGACAGGAATACTTACCTTCAGCATGTTGACTTAGGCTTGTACTGAGTTGTAAGTGTTGTGCGGATATATTAATTCCTTAGATATTTGCTAAGGACAAGTATTTGAGAGCTCAGGTGCAAAAATGTAAGCATAGGCAAGGGAAATCAGTACAGCAACAGCCATGGTCAGAATTTGGTCCTCACAAGAGTGGCCATTTAGAAACTTGTGGTAGGAAGCTGAACTAGGACCACCTCCAAGTATGCACATTTCCTCTCTGAGAATTTTTTTATAATGCATCAGTGTGAACACTGACAGCCATGTTGCAGCAGCTGTTCATTATTTCAGGCAAGGTAAAAACACCGTGTTACACAGCTACTAGGCATCCCTCTGTCACTGTCCCTGCTGCTCCTGCCTGTACACTACAATGTGCTCACAAGTCAGACTGTAAGCCCAGTGTGGTGATGATCTGAAGTGATCAGAGGGTCAGCGGCAGCAGTTACAGGTAATGACTGGGCAGATACTGATAGAAATAATTTTCCATCAGACTGTGCAACCTTGTGACAGTATGCTGCAGTCACACCAGCTGTAGCAGCCTTTGCTCTATTGAAAACATCCCTGTGGGGACTGAGCAATGCACTCCTTCCAGGTTAGCAGAGAGAAGGGGTGAAATCAAGAGCTCCTTCTGTCCCTCTGCATAAAAGCTCTGTTGTTGACATCCAGTCCAGAGGAGACCTAGCTAGCCATGCTAATCACAGTAGTCAGTGTTCTGTCTGCAATAATCCAAAGATCAAAACTTGAAAGGAAATCACTTTTCCATTACTTTAAATCTCTCCATTTCAGAGGATAACTTTCCAAATTGTTTTTAAAAAAACCCAGCTTTTGAGGAACTCTACATATGCTCCATGGAACTCCAGGTATTTTGCCAAAGGCATACCACTCTTCTAAGATGCAGGAACAACACCATTTAATAACTAGTCATGTCACCATTGCAACAGCCAAAAGTTTGCCAACTCTACTGCAGCTGTCAGGCCCTACAAGTAACTAGATAACAGAGCCCATACATTTCTAAATAGTGCCAAGAACTTGCATAGCAGTGTGTTGCTCCTGAAGCTGAAGGAGTCAATTCAGCATTGAATCTCCAGGGACACATCTCATCAACTTGAGATGTACTGCTGCAATTACCAAGTGTGCTTTGTACAAGTCGCTGCATTGCACATGTGCAGCACAGTGCTCTCCCTTTGGAACCAATCCACTTACTTGAATCCAGGACTTTTGAAACTTTTTTGGTACTTTTCAATCCTTGCCGTTCTCCTGGTACAAATACACAGAGGAAGGGACCAATCTGCATCTGTCAGAAGACAACTCAGCAATCAGAAAAGCTAAGCTCCTTTGTAGTGGCAATCGACTTGCCTGGCAATATGTGAAAACCATCTCAGCAATGTACACAGAATAAGTTATGTCACACTTAACCGTGACAAGACTGTGCACATCAGCTCCCCCAGACCAGCAATCTCAAGATAACTCAGGAGCCATGATCTTTACTGAAGTAAAAACAAATGGTTTATTTACATGCCATTTTATCTGAATGACAAAGGTAGGACATTTATTTTATTTAATCAAAGTTTTGGATGATTTTTTCTTTACTATTGAGACTAAATTCAGGACTTCTGTTCCTGAAATAAAAATATTGAACTGGCTTACTTAAAAAGGTATGCACGTGAACATGTTTGTTTATACAAACATTAAAGTCCTCTAGCTTACAATCTAGTTTCTGTCATTTCACCCTACTACACTATGGCTTAAGAATAGATTTCTACAGGAGTATGGCCTCAGTCAACATGTATTTTAGTGGTATATAGCCTAACATGCAAATTGCTGTATTCCATAGCAAGCTTTTACTGACTAGCTTCCATTAGATGCTACCAAAACAAAACAACAAACAAAAGCAAACAAACAAAAGAAAATAAAAGCAAATTTAAAAATTCAAGTCTCAAATGTACTTCTGTTTAGCCAAAAATTGATCCAGTTTAGAAAATCACAGTTACATTGCAGACAACGCTGTGTTGATTTTACATCCCAGAGTCTGATTTGTGTGTAAGAAATGCCAGTCATATTTGTCTTTAGGAAAATGTAACTTTAAAAAAACACAGGCCAACTTTCTTTTCTAAAAAGTAATCACGATTTTCTTTTACCTTATGGTAAAGATTCTTCTTGCAGAAAAAATCATAGTAAATTTCCATGAAGCAGAATGACTGCTTCAGAAAGCTGGGAAGATGAGAGAAAACAATTGCAGCAGGGATATCCCTATGCTGCTTGTTTTAATACCTATTATTAGAGGAACAGTCAGAAAAGTTTTAAGAACTGCAGATATTTTTCACCTAAATTGATCTGAACATGCCCGGGAAAAAGGCTATCAAATAAACATGAGTGGTTTCTCTTCCTCCATGCAGTTCCATGAAAATAACCAGCTTTCTCCCTCAGCCTGGGCATTCTTCGCCACAGATCTGAGGTGGCTTTGGAGTTTATAATGTCCCTCTGGGATTAATGATGTTCATTCATAAGTAGCCTCTTAAATCTTTGTTTCAGATTCTCCCTAGTAAAATATAAGAATCAAACTGCTTCAGCTGGGGCATAACCCATAATGAGGTTAGTTGCATCATTGTTAGGTTAGAAAAGGAAGCAGCATTTGCCTCAAGGGAACCCAGACAGGGTTCTGTGAGTGTTCCGAAGACCTGGGAGATGGCTGAGGAACAGTGACACAATCCTTCTGAAACATTTCATTGTTTTCAGTGGTCTTGTGATCTGCCAGAATCACCATTTCCTCACCCAAGTACTAGATAAGTAACCACATTCCAGCTTTTCTGCTGCTCCACAAGGCAGAGACGACTTCGTTTGCATCTCAATGTCTCACCTAGTCACAGGAGTTGGGAAATGATGCAAGGGATTGCTTGCCTTGCAAGAAAGACCAGGTGGGGTCCTCAATTACTTCAGGGTTAGGGTTTCTCAAAAGCAGTATTCTGCCCCTGTGAGGTTTTTTGATGAAGGTATTTTTGTTTATGTGGGGGAAAAAAGTTATTTTGTTTTCTTTTTTCTTTTACCTTAATATTTTTATAGAGGTTAAATACTGAGTCATGTTTGGAGTCAGCTTTGAAGCTTTGACCATGGTGTAAGTCACATGCTTAAAAATTTTAAACTTCAATTTGACTCCGCGTTCATTACTCAGTGTCTCTTCCTGATTTCTGGCAGGTAGTAATTTCTGTGTTTTGGGAGATTTGAAAGCTAACTGGGGAAAATAGTGGGAGTATGCAGGGAAGTATCATCTTGATGTGTTGACATACAAGCTCACAAATATAGAATAAGTTTCACATTGTATTGATGTTTGTCTAAAATTTAAAGCTAATTGGTGTTTTTTTCCTCCTTATACTAAGAAGGATATTTAAAAAAATACTCAAAAACATTTACCATTTCCTGACTCTCCTAATTTAAAATTTTATTCTAACAAGTTGGAAGTTGTAAATTCATCTGACCAAGATCAAATTTTTACTGCCCATCAGTACTCTACAGATCACAGTGAAAGCATTTTAACAGATTTCAAAGAAGGTGAAAGTGTGGGGAGGATTTCACATGCTATTTAATATTTGAAATTGTGTTTTTGTTTAATGATCCAACATTTCTGTTTTGAGACAGAAACAATTATACAGTTCAGAGAAGTATAAATCTTTTAGTGTTTGATTATGATGTTTGTGCTTCTGCAAGCCATTGTAAACAGCTGCATAGCATGAAAGACAAATCTGTCTGTCTCTTGGAGAAGTAGTGTCTAAAGGGCATGCTGACATGCTGGAAAGCATTTCCTGTGATATGGTTAGAGACTGTGAGTGAGGTGAGGAATTATTTTTAAACTTAAAAGTTACAGGCTGGGCTTCATTAACAGATCATGTGAGAGAAGGTTAAACAAAAGCTGCTTGCAGAAGAGGAGAGAGGCTATTGAAACAATCGAATATGGGTCTAAAGTTTGTTTTCCTGAAAATCAGGTAAGAGCAAAATGACTGCATGTGCTTTTGGGGTAAGAGCAGTGGTGACTCACACCTGCTGTTAATTCCTGCTTTACAAACAGAAAGATTGAGGAAAGGAGAAGCAGTAATGTGCAGCTGTGACCACTGAAATCAAATGAATGACTATGAACAAATCACTATAGGCTCTTCAACACCGCGATTAGCCGTGGTAAATTGTAATGCATTGCATCTCTTTTCCTATTTCTGCCAGTCAAGATAAATGCAAGGGTTACCTAGTTTGGGGAATATGAACCCAAATGTGATATAAATGAATAAAATGCGCATTGCCTTGTCAGGCTCTGAGATTCAGTTGAAGCATTCTCAGCCCATTGATCCTCAGGTTGCTGGCAATTGCTGCCAGAATTACATTATAATTTCAAATATTTTAACAACTGCTTAACCACTGTGGCAGACACACTACACCAGGTCTTTTCTAGAACCTTTATGGCCACCAAGGACTTTCTTGATCTGAATCTTTGCACTATCAGTAGAGCAGAATTTCTTTTGACTTCTTTGATCACCCTCAGCCAGTAAGACATCATGTATGCTACAAGATTGAGGAGAGCACAGCAGAAGGCAAATGACTTCTGCACCGGTTGTTCATTTGTCACTGAAAGTGAGCGTATGCAAGAGGACAGTCATCTGGATGTGAGGTGAAGCTGATTTACTTAGTAGCCAGCCTGAAACAAGATACTTTAGGAAACTGTTTCACAAAACAGCAGTGTCTTGATGGCTCCATGACAAGGCCATACATAGTGCAGCAGCTGCAGAGCTGAGGGCTGAATGCTGCTTCTCAAACGTATCCCATGAGCAGCTATATATAAGCTTGTGCAATTTCCTCTTGCTCCATATGGAGACATCCAGAGGGATTTTACCAGACGTTGCCCTTGGGCTTGCAGAAGAGCACAGTGAGTGACACTGACACAGTATTCATACAATCACTTCTCATCCTTATCACCAGAGTCTTCCCTTGCTCTTATAGCAGGCTATCTTTTGGTGTACGTGCATTACCAGAANAAGCTGTCCCGATTCTGTGTACCTGGGTTGCCTTCTGCTCTTCTGCCCCCTGATAGCGATCCCAAGCCTTCCCATTAGCATGAAGGGCAGACACTTGAGCACACACTGCAATCCAGAGTGCCGGCTGTTTCCTCTCCCCAGCTGACTGGTTTTTATAAGGACTTTGGTTTTGGCTAAGCGAGTAACTGCTCAAAACAAAGTAACTGCTCAAAACAAAGGCTGTGTTTAACGATTTTGCCAGACTGAATGAGCAGTCTGCTCCAGCTACCATGTCTATTAACAAAGGCTTTCCTTGGTGCAAGTGTCAGTGCAAATTTTCAGAGGGCCTCAGTCCTGACTCTTGGATATGGAACCAGGTACATTCACAAGCTGTCTGCAAAAGGTTAATCTCCAAATACTATGATGAAGACAGAGAGGAAGGAAGGGAGAAAGAAAGTGAAGAAATATATAAACCCATCAACATACTAGCAGTCTACAGTTTACCTAAAACCCCCTTATTTTGTAACTATTTTGACTATATTTAGAGTGGCAAATATTAATGTAAGTATTAAAAATTTTGTATTACTTTTTTTTTTCTTCACCTAGCAAATAAGCTTGAATTTAGTACTTTTTAATTTTTTTTTTCCAGGCAGTACCACTGCATTAGCACAGCTGGACATCCACCCTAAATAATCTTACACTGTAACAAGGCAAGGACATTCAAGAATGGCTCCATACTGGCACAGCTATTTTCTTCCTGGGTTTCATGAAAAAATATATCAATAACTCAAATATGAGATCACACACATTATTTCATCTATTGTTCAATGGACTGAGCTTGTACTGTCCTAAACCATTCACAGATTGTAAATTAAAATTCCTAGAAAGAAGGGTCAATTATTAATGGGAAAAGATACTTCACTGATGGTCTGTATTTAGTATCCTATAATAATTTAAACTAAAATGGTCCATCATAATATTACTAAAAATATCTCCCCTGGAAGCAGTATTTAAAACTAAACAGAATTCTCTAATCAAATACTGGATTAGACTTGGTTGAGTTGTGTAGTAAGATTTCTAATACCATATAGAAAGCTGTTTTCCCTTCTTTACTTCTCACTGAAAGAAAAGCCAAACAGAAGTGGCAAAATCCAGCCGGGGCAAGCCCATACTTCTTTCTGTATTTGGCCACATTTAAGAGCTACATTGCCTGCTGCCCAGTATGCAAGTCTTCAGTTGCCTGGTTTGTCTGAAGGGGACTGGAGACATTAAATCAAAGAGTCATTAAAAAAAGTCTTTAAGAATTAGTTTATAAAATTCTGACTCAGACAACTGTCTGGCTTTTCATGTCAGGAATTGATATGAACATATTTTTGAATGATAGCAGAATGTCTAGCATGGATATGTCTGCATGTTTTATCTCTGGCCGTAACATGCCCTTTTCACCTGGACTCAAGGCAAATTTTGTGCCTGTCTGATGATCCTGTACAAACCCAGTGCCACTGAGGTTGTTTGCTCCTCCTGTGTTAACCTCAGTGAGGCAGAAGTCCACCTCCTCAGCCATGATCCCCTCTACCACCAGTGGTCTTTTTCTTATCTTCCCTCAGATGACTAACTTTGTATGCTGACAGCTCCTCATGCAGAGTGAAAATGAAGACAGACAAAGGACAGAGTTGCTAGCAATGACTGATAGTTGGGTTAAGCGGAATATGTGGGATTTTCTAATGTTTTTCCTGACTTTTCCACCCATCAAGTCAGTTCATAGTCCTTTATAGTGCTCTATGTTCAAATTCTTCAAAATAATGATTGCAAAAATAAGCTCTTCCTCCCTCCTTCCCCCAAACTTTATCTCCAAGACCATTCACTCTGTAAAATTTGATTTCATTAAGTGCTAGCCTTACCTTATCACTATCTTTTGAGAAAAGCAGAGGTCAGTAGCCACCCTAGATATTGTGTTAGTGCACATTGTGTGGTTTTGGCTAGATCTTGACTGAAGGTAAAACAAAATAAAAAAGAGATAATAAAATACCTCGCTGTAGTGGTATCACTACTAAAGGTAATATTTTGCATTGATTAAACACCTTCCTCTTTCCATGAACATTAACTAACAATGCTTTGTTAACCAAGACCTGTGAGGGAATAGGGGATCAAGCCTGAAAAAAAATCAGGACCAATGTCTCTATAAAACTGCCACACAGCTGTCAGGACTTGTTTCTACATGTTTTCCTAGCTAGAGCCTAGTTGCAGAAACAAATTTTTTGGGCTGACAAATCAGCATATGTGTTGCTGCAGCGCTGCCCAAACTTTTGTGGAAGAAGATGAAAGCCAATTCTCAAACTGAATTTTTTTTTTTGTGAATTTCTAGTATGTTCTTTGACAAGGGCCTGAACCACTTTTTATGCAAAACACTGGAAAGACAACAAGAATTCATTAACTGGGTTTGCAATTCAATTTAGCTCAGATGTAGTTCTGCATCCTGAATTCACTACAGTCTTGAAGGAGAAAATAACAGTTTAGAAATATCATGGCCCAGTGAGGTTTTGGCTGACTTTTTGCTGTTCTCAAGCAGAAAAATCCAAGAGGATACTGGTTACTTGTTCTCAGAAACTAAAGGTACATTCACAGACACTCAGTTTCAAGGTGCAGTGAAGTGGTTTTTAATAAGACTGTAGATACTAGGGGTGTGGGTGGCTCTTTATGAATGCTAAGCATAAAGAAACAGTTTTATCCTTAGGATCCTGGACAACCTTATCCTTACCTTCAGTTATGTCCTTGCAGTTGTGTATAATTCACTTGCTCATTGCCTGTTTTCCCTGTATTTCCATTTTGTTCCCCTCTCCCACTGGTTCTGGGAACCACAAGGGCTACCTCACATTTCTGAAACAGCTTCTCTAGTCAAGAAAATATTCACGTTTCACATGAATCATAGTAAAGCATACAGTGCCTTACTGTGCATCCTTACATAGGCTGAGCTGAAAGTGTGTGAGTAAGAGTTTTGCTAGGCAGGCAATGCAGAATAAATGGTGAGATTCACACTTGTCCTGCTCCCATTCCCTTAGTCAGACCATCAGTACCTTGTGTTTGTTTTTTTCCCATATAGAATATAAGACCTGGGGCATGACATCCTCCATGTGTCTATTTCCCTGCCATATCTTTTGAGAACATCAGCCATCACAAGTCAGGTGTGCAAGGGAGAAATCTCCAACCTGCCTGGAAGTCAGCTTTTTGATGGGAGAGAAGAAAACCAAACCAGAGCTTTTGCTGAGGGAAAGCCAGGGAGATTACAGCTGCCACAAACCAGTGCCCAGTGCTTGGCAGCTGTAATGCAGTGTTCCCCAATCTGAGCATCTATAGCTCCAGTCTGTGGCGCAGCTTTCACTTGCTCAGTGAGGATGGGATATAGAGATATAGAGATACAGAGAGAAAAGAGTGAACAGGACAGAGAAGAGAGTGCCAACAGTAATGAAAATGCATTGGTTCTGCCCTCGCACTACTTCTGCCATCCATGTTGACATCTGTCTCCACAGCTGCTCTCTCATTTACTTGCAGAAGATCCCACAGGTACCTCTGTGTTATTGCTGAAGTCTGATAGATTCTTGGAATGATGAATTGTAGCTAAGACGAACCATTCCTACCTGTGCTTCCTTTGTAAAGAAACTGAAGTGTGTTGAAGCAAATGAGGGGTGCAATATCCTTGTCTATGGGGCTCAAGACTCTACACTGTGGCAGGCATCCTACAGATAAAGGAGGAGGCAAAGGCAGGATGAGTTTTGCTTTTCTGTTTCACAGGTTCTGATCAGGTGACGTCTTCCAGGGTAAATGAAATCACTGAAGATTGAGCATCCTTCGACTGCTGAGTATAATGTGACAATGTGCTTCTCATCAGTAGCAGAAACCAACAATGATAATAAACGTCAACTGTTTTCCAAATAAAGCATCTTAGAAAAGCAGCTAAGATGACAAAATCATCACTAAAGGTCAATAAGGCCTGAGTAATCCATTACTGAATACACTTTTTAAAAATAGAACACTTTCCCATTTCTATAGATGGCATTTCTACAGCAGTTGGCAAGAACCTCCAGTCATGCCAGTTCTGAAGACACTAAAAAAAATGCCTTGTATTATCATCCACAAAGGTGGTCTCATATAATTCTGTCAATTCATTCTCATGAATAAACTACACACACTTTTAAATGTTTGCAGGACTAAGCCCTAAATACCTAAGCTCTCTGTTTCAGTGGGATGGAAGATTTTTTTTTTCTGCTCAGGGAATAGTTGATAACACTAAATCTTTTATGCACTTGTAATGCACTGCATCATTTTTTTCCCAGCACTATACTAAATTTCAGGAAGACTAAAATAAAGAACTCATTATAGGGCACATATATGCAGTCTACTGAATAAAGTGTCTTTTGAAGAGTGTATAATTTAAGACAGAATTTCTCAGAAGACTAAATGTAGAGTAACCTGACATTTTTTGACACCTGACTGGAGAAATCAAAAAATTTCTAAGAGTTGTGTAAGCAAATTTTATATATGGAGGCCAAGAGGAACAGTTAAGAAATTTTCTTCCTGGCCCAAAGCTACTGTGAAGACCACACAGCAGTTTTTGCCAGGGTTACTTTCTGCAATGAAGTTAGGATCACCAGTGTTTTGTTTGAATCTGTACAAGTGTTACAGCAATATTTCATAGTTCTATCTATCTATCTATCTATCTATCTATCTATCTATCTATCTATCTATCTATCTATCTATCTATCTATCTATCTATCTCTCCAATGTCCAAAGCGTCCAAACTAAAGGCTTGAATATACTGAATCTGTGGTGGTGGTGTTGCTGTTTGTGTACAATGTGTTTCATGACAGAAGGAAGCTTCTCATTCTCCTTCCATCCCTCCTGTTTTTTTCTGTTAAAAAAATGTTTTGATGTATGGAGGAGAATGTTCTGTGCGTCACAGGCTGAACATTTTCTTCAGGCAAGAGCTGATGAAGCTATGCCATTCACAGATGAGATTAGCAGTCACATTACTTGTACATGGACACTGGCAGGGTTAGGGCAGAAGATCAAAACTACTGTTTTACACAGACCTTCCTATGGCTTTTTTCCCCCCCACTTGTCTTTGAACCTTGCTTTATGCTTTCTCGTCTTACCATCTCTATTGAGTTTTCTTTTGGTCACAGGGATAATTTGATTTCTTTGGCGCTTCCTCAGACTGGAATAGATGACTTTGGTTTGTTGCCTGTCCCCCTTCTCTTTGACTCAAAAGGCATCCCCTGTGCTGTAAACATCCCTGCAAATCTTTGCTTTCCTTCTTCTCAAGTTGTTGCCCAGCTATCTATCTGCATGGAGGAGGTAAGTGAAAACACACAGCAGAAGATGGAGTGGAGAACAGTGTCCTCTCTAGTGTTTTCTTTGGTATGGAGGCTGGTCAGAGGGGTACATCCACATACCACTAACATGGGTAGGTATGGTACTTAGAATGTTTTATCAAGAAAGGCATTATGCTTAGCTTTGAAAAAAAAAAAACCACAAACCTCTCAGATTCTTTTTGCTGCTGAGAAATAGCATGTGCCTAGATACATTCTCATCCAACCAAGCCTTTACAGAAATGTTTAAAAGTGTGGTGCAGGAGCCCTGCTAGCATGGTGACTTCAAATGCATGTGCCCACACGACTTACTTGGCTAGCAGCTATTGCAATGAAACAAGTTTTGCCAGTAGCTTGGGTCTACATAGTCTTTCTCCCATTAAATAGGTCACAATGTTGTTTTTTGATTTATGCTCTTGTTTGCCAGATTCTTACCCCAGCTGACAGCCTGAAGGCACGATGTTGCAAAGGGACAGTGGGATGGCTGGAGGTCTGATGAGAGATGTGTCCCTCTTGCTGCAATGCTGTCTGTATCTCCTCAGAAGCCCCTGTACAGACATACAGGAGGTAAGAGAGGGGAGGAGATGGGGTCAGGGCAAGCTGTGCTATGCAGTTTGATGATTGTGCAATGCTGTGTCCCCAGGCAGAGACTTAAGTCAGCGCAGCACTGCACTCGAGAGTCTCCCTGCACCAGACACCTCCCCTTATTTTACCAGAATGCATTGCACACAGGCTGTGCAGGAAATCGGATGTAATAGATTTGTGGTTAAATTGCAGGGGAAAAAAAAACAAAACAAAGCAAAACAAACAAAACAACTCTGTGAAATCAGCATGTTTGTTTATCTTATGGAATGGTCAGATGAGAGAGCCCTCACTTTCTTTCACGGGTGAATTGTGCAGATGGTGCCTCCAAGGGTGATGAGGGACGAAAACAAGACCATCTCTCTCACCTCCCAACAGCAAGTGTGCTGACAGGAACCGAGGAAGAGTTGTAAAACAGCCAAAGGAGGAATTTGGCAATGGTCATTTTGAAATAAACCTGTTTGTGGCAAGCAGTGACTGTGGCAATATTTGTGCTATGATTCATACCAAAGTGCATCACCTGCAGTTCAAGTCTGGACGACTTATAGGATAGAAGCAGCAGCAAACACTATTCTAACGTTTAATAACGAGTAAGCAAGTGTCAAAGCTGCTCTTGGCTCTGGAAGTGCATTAATGTAGAGGAGGATGTGTAAGAGCTGGCTGGAAGCATCTGCGCACTGCCAGGTGCAGGTTACTGACTCACAACAGACTGGTTGCCTCTCTCTCCGTATTCACTTGCAGCCTCTCTTCTCTTTTATGTGACAGTTGCAATTACAAGAAGCTCTTAGCTGGCATATACCCCATTATGGCCCTTTGAAGATGCTCTCAGACAGTCCCTTACACTGCCTCCTACTCCTCCTTGGTGACATGACTGAACTTTCTCATCTGTGTCTATGCTAAAGTGCCAGCAACAGTGTCTGTCTCTGTGTCTGTAAGCTGCAAGCAGCTGCTGGATGCCTCCTTACAGAGAGATACTGGCCTGTTATTCTCAGTGCTACTGATAAACAAACTGCTACAGCCAGGAAGAAGTCACAGATGCTATGTATGCCTGGTTATTGATACTGTCAAAAGGCAGCTTTGAGAAACTCATTAAATTCCAGTGGACACCAGTGGGAGCTGCATGTTGTAACACTGCAAAAACAGGCCTTCTGAGGGAATCAGAAGGTTCCTGTTTCTTTACAGAAACTCAGCTTCAGAATATGGGACAGTACTCTCTCCTGCCCTAATAATATTGATAAATACCTAGTTAGTGAAAAATCCTGGCTTACTGGCTGTTTTAGCAGGGGAAAATGAAATCAGAAGAGGGGGTGTCAACAGATTACTTTCTTCAAGTTCTTTGCTTCCAACAAAATTTTCAGCATTTGGATTTCTTAGTTTAGTCCTCAAAGGAATTTAGTGGGTTTTGCCTATGTAAAATACTTGTGCTGGGAAGTATCTTCCCACAGCCTGGGCTGGTGACTCCTCTGCTTAGCACTACATGTTCTCTTAGTTATTCACTGTACTTAGCTATTGAAACTCACTTTGAACAGTTTAAAGAAAACACCCTTAAACATTTAAACAGGAAAAAATAAGAAAAAGCCAGGTTTTAAGACATAAAAATTACTGATCTAGAACCTGGAAGAACTGCTTACATGAGAAACATGCTTGGTTACATTTTGCCCTTCTCACCTGTCTCTAGTTTTCCACTTGAAAGAATTCTTGTTTCTTTTAATTTCCATTTCAGGTTTATGTCTTTTAAGTCAGTGCAAATGTATCTCATATCCTAGACAGTATATTTTTTTAATTGCTGGAGAGGTAAAAGTTGTACCTCTGCACTTTGGAAGCAGGTTGAAAGGCCACTGTTATCCACATCTGAAGTAATGACAGATACTTTGCCTGGCCCAAATTGGATAGCTTTTCCTCACAGCACAGCCCAGTCTCTTCTACTTATTTATTTTGATGGATCTCTACATTTGCTTTATACATGGAGAGGAAATAATTCACAAATACAGATTTCCAAACCCGTGATAAATTAATGTGGTTTCCATACACAGCAAATAAAAGACAAAACATACATGTTAATAAGACTGCAAATATCTTTTTGCACTCCTTTTTATTACACATACTACTTAGAGACACAAAGACTCTGGAAGTTGTAAAAATGAATACCATCGTCCATTCACATGAAGTGTGACTTTGTCCCAATCTGCATATCTTCCCCACTGTGCAAAAAACATCCTGGGTCAGGGAGAAATGTGAGGAGGCTGCATCACTGGTAAGTCTGCAGCTGATACTGTTACACAAAAAATACCCTCTTCCCAGCATCCAGGGTCAAATGGTGAAAAGAGAGGTGCTATAAGTTCTTGAGTACAAAAACGTGGACCACTCAGAGGAAAGTTCACCCTAATCTATATAAACACTTCAGCTATGATACTGTCCACAGTCTGGTATCCAGCTGCAATACCTGGGAAACCCACCATCCAAAAGCAATGCCTTAATCCTTGGTCATCTTGACCTGGTATCAGGGTCCATGCTGGCCTCTGCTCTAGCTCTCAGGTGGTGCCTGTCTTGGAAGGCTGGTCCTGGAGCATGGCTCCAGCAGACAGCTGGGGCCATGTACTAGCCACAGCATTGCAAACCCTGCTGCTTTGAGGGTGAAGAGCAAAAAGATTAAATGAAGACCGTTCTTCAGAAGCAGGATCACAGAACATCCTTAAATTCATCAGGGTTTGTTCAAATAGAGGAAGATGCTTTCCGACTCACTGACAGAACTAGCATTAATTGTTGGCTTGTTTTTTTAATGTTTTTCCAGACAGAGTGATGTAGACTCAGGTCTTGAAACCACCAAGTGGTATTGGGTGTGCAAGAAATGGAAAATTGAGTCTTGCTTTGTAACAGTACTTTGAATTTAAAATTAAACTTGCTCATTATATTGGTTTAGTAAATATTTGCAGCAGCTGCTGCCTATCTATAAAAGCATTTACCCCTTTCTTTTCAGACCAAAAGGAAAGCAACAAATCCAAAACCCAATACTAAAAATATCTTACGGATATAATGCAAGACATGAAGGGGGACAGATGACACACAGGTGAGTTTTGCTCAAAAATGTTTAATGGTGAGTAGTACCACATTTCTTCTTCATGTTCTGTGCCTTTTCCTCCACACCTCCATCTAGCCTCTCTTCTCCCAGTGCTTATTGTATGGCAGCATGTAAAGCCCAGGTCCTGTTGAGGTGGGGTGGCAAAGGCTCACGTCTGCACAGGTCCTGCACCTGTGAGAGCGCTGGGACCACCACAGCCTATACAGCTCTCAGGAGCTTAGGAAAAGTAATGGCCAAACTCAAGAGTTTCTGCAGCACTGAGACTTGAACTAGGTCTAGAAACATTCCCTGAGCAGAGCTGCAGCGCAGCCCTTGAAGGCAGGGCAGGACTATTACCTGTCAGCACACCACGGGACCTGGGTCAAGGAAGGACTCAGCAACTTCAGCACAGGAATCCTGTAGCACAGGCAAGAGCACAGCAAACTTCCTCTTCCTTTCTTCAGTACTAATCTTCCCTTCATCCCCAGATGGACCAGAAGTAGCTGTACCCAGGAGCTCGAGGAGAGAAGGAAAGGGCTGTGGGTGTAACTCTCAATTTGCTATCAGGAGTAACATAGTACTGAAGGGACAGCAGTGAGTTAGGAGAGGTCAATCTCATAGCGCTGCTTTTGCAGCGCTGTCCCCTCCAGAGCAGGTGCAGGTGTTGGTACTCAGGGCTTGCCTTCTTCTCCAGGGTACAGGCTTTCCCATCTCACACCTGCTAAGGTTTCTGGATTTGAGATAGTTGCTGTTTCCCTGGAAGTGTGTAGAGGACTACTTTATTTTCTGCCAAGAGCCACTGGCATCTAGACAGTTTTACCAGAGCTTATGGAAATACTTTTAGCTAAAACAAATACTGAAGTCAAACCTTTACAGAGTTTGAAAGTATTTATGGGTGTGGTTTACCAAGCAATTCAGGCTGATTTGAACCACAATTAGTGCTGAAAAAAAGACATTCTGGCCCTTCCCTCTTCTGTCAATTCTTCTTTCTGCTCTAAGCTGTAGCAGCAAGCTCATTGGACTGCAAACAATGCCCTCAAAACCTAGTGACAGCTTCCTGCTGGATGAGTGAGCTGAACTGGCTGAGCGTGCCAGGTACTAGTGTGAACCCAAAAGACTGCAAACAAGGGTGGACAGGACATGTCTTCCCCTTCTAGTGCAGTATAGCTTTAAATTAGTTTAAGAAATCCAGGAAAAATGGACAATCAAAACTTACAGTGTTGAGACTAAAGTGATGACTAATGGTGGAACATGGTTAAAATCTCTTCTGTGGCAAGCCAGGCAGGTTCGCACCCACCAGAATCTAATACACCTAGCCTGACATATACACATCATAGATAAACTCTCTATTACTCTCTCTCCATTTTTTGCCAAAATATTCTGGACTAAAGTAAAACTAAAAAGTAGAAAAAAGCAAAACATGAGAAGCACAGAAGTTGCTGTAACAGAGTACCTAACCCCTGTCATCCGTCCTTACTCTAGCTATAAACACACAGGCATTCATACACCAATCACTGTCCAAACAGGAGATGTCAGCCTTGGTCACATTTGTTGATCAGTTGCCAGCAGTCTCCCGATCAAAACACGTGGACTATGGCTTTGAACTGTGGCTATCATCCAGAAGAGCACCTGCTCCTCTCTGCCCAAAACGTGTAGTTACGTTAGCTGCTGCATGCTTAGTTTTGTTTACTGTTTCCCACTAACCTCTAACCATGCTTTTTTTACAGGACAGTTTAGGTAAGCTGAACACAGCACTTGCTAAGCTGGCAGAATTAGACTCCCTCCTGCAATCAATCTAAAGGGACTCTGTCAGAACTGGATGTACAGGGCTCTCCAGGAAACTGTACCAGAACATGGGCTGGCTTTTTTTTAGAATGAGTGGCTTGTCTTATTTTCCAGGTGCCTTATTTACCCGGACTATGGATGAACGAGGGCTTCCCTTTCCCAAGACTCTTTCTGCATCATGGAGAGTAATGAAGAGGACTTGTCACACCTCCAGCTGCCATTTAAAACTGTCTCTGCTCCCTACAGGAAGCACTGTAGATGTTTTCCAAAGGTGAGTACCGTTTTCTAGTCTGATTATTTCAACACTTAATTATTCTGTTCCCACTCCCCCAAGTATTTTATTTACTTGGTTTCTTGGAACTGGCAATCACAGGTAGGCTTCAGAGGAGCAGAGGTTAGGAGAAGCATATCTGGCTTCCAAGATTTGAAACTGTAATTTGATGCCCTGATGGATTAAAAGCGGGAAGGAAGGACTATAGTTCTTTATGATATAGCAAAGCTTCATAGCTTGTGAAATTTGTTCCTCATGCAAGAACATCAACCTTTTTTTTACCCTAGACTCTAATTTCAGACCTTTGCATCTGAGCACTTCACCTTTGATCAACAGATACCAGTACATAATATCCCCAACCATTCAACAAGGCTGAGAAGCCACTTCACACATTTCCTTCTTTTTCACATTCCCATATTACCTTCATCACCAGTTTCAGTCCATATAATTAAGAGAAATAGCAGGAGATGATAGAAAACATTGAATAAAGTCTCTCTCTTACTAATGGCTTACACTGCAGCCCTCCTCTCCCCACAGGGGCATCCAGACCAGTCCCTTTGTCATACCAACCACTGCATCTCTGCCCATCAGGAATAAGACAGTGCTATTTCTGGCTTATGCTGGGAAATGTGAGGACACAACATGTCATTTAAACTTGCCTCTACTATAACACTATGGCTGTGGCTTTAAATACTTTTTTTTGTATAGCATGGTTTGGACAACATTTCTCATCTACAGTGGACTGATTCAAACACTAATAGGCGGAAGGACATCCTCACAATTAAGCATGTGTCAGATGAAAACTAAGTGGCAGAGGCAGTTTAATAACCTTGCACCACACCCTGCCTGATGGCAACAGAGCATTCAAAAAATCCCTGTTGTTGGCAGTGCTAATAAAGCCCTTCCTTGCCTGAGTTACAAACATGACACAGTATGTCTTCATCTGGGATTTTTAAGTGTTGGGAAGAACCCTCTGGTCCACAGTAGAGAGTCTTCTGCTGGACACACATAGGAAACACTTCTACCAAGCGGAGGAGGCAGAAATCACTCTCTCTTGCTGTGAAAGACTGCTCTTGGACAATGTTTACAACGAGCAAAGCCAGCCCAATTTCTGAGCTTTTTTCACAATATAGCCAAAATCACTTATACTATAAGATTTCCACACTTCATTATGTTTCCTAGATTTGAAAAAGACAAATGAATTGACTTGACAGATAAGTTTTAAAACTGGAAATTGCAGAAAGAGAATACAACAGCTTCTTGTTACAACTCAAATTACCATATTAGCAACTGTTCTGCTTCCCAAAATTGTCATTAACACTGTTTGCACACTTTATTTTTGAGGTTAACTTCAGCACAGGCATAGAAATATAAGCCCTTGAGTTGGCTGAGATTAGGTCTGCAGATCAGTATTTCCAAGCTACAAATGGAAATTGGCTTTAGCTCATGCAAAATGTGGCTCTGGGCCTGGTGGATATTAATAATGGGGTTGCAGTGGCATAACAGTCTTCATACCTGCTGTGTATGTGTGGATGCAAGGCTCTAAATTCCGGTAAGGGAAGGTGGTCTTCTCTCATGCTCTGCTGGTGGCAGGGAGAGGTGAGGCTGAGTGCTTCAGGGGTTGTTCTTCCACACCTCCCACATCATGCCCGGGAGCACGGCTTTGGCAGGAAAACCCAGTTGTGGCAGCAGAAGGGTGTCATTTTGCCTCCCCCTCTCCATTGGGAAGATGTCGGGAAGCACAGTCTGTGGGCCTTGTTCTCAACTGGTGCAGGGCATGGGAAGGCTGCAGTACTGCCTCTGTCTGGGATGCCATGTGGGTGTGACCTGTGGGGAGCATCCTCCACCTTGTTTGTGCTCCTGAGGGTGAATTCATTTCCGCAGGTAAACACCTTCTCTCTTTGTATACTTTCGGCATTCATTTTGTTGTTATTGTTTTCTTACTCCATTGTTTCTTGCATTCAGGGAATTGTTATCTCAGCCCATAACTTCTGCCTTTGTCCCACTCTTACTCGAAGCTTTGTGGGTAAGGGGAGCAGTTTATTTGGGTTTAATTTCCTGCTGGTGTTAAACCACCACAACTTCTGTCTGTTATACAAAGGCACACTGAGGCCATGACTCTGCTGTGGTATTGCTATTTAGGTGTCTGACAGGGATTTGTGGCTTCAAGATTGATAGCAGATTACAGGAGTTTTTTAATACCAGATTTTGAAACTAATTCTTCTAACAACAGAAACAATTTGCATATGAATTCACTTACCAAAGTAACAGTTGGCAGAAGTCTCTCTTAGATTATAGACAATTTCTGCCAAAGATTATGTTTTTCCATTGGAGAAAATCTTTTAGAGATTTAATTGAAACACATAAAAAACAAAGTGCCTCAGAGATGATGATGATAAATATTTGCTGAAAACAAGTGGTTTCCAGCAATTTTATATAAATTGGCTTCACTTCTGGAAATGAAAAGGTGTAGTCCAATGAACTCTGAAAGAGGCAGGAATGTTCCCCTTAGGGCTTAATGCAGCAGGACAAGTACACATGAACATGACATTTGAGCTTAGTGAGACTCTTTTGTGATTATGTGTGAGAACTGACAGTGGTCAGAAGATAGATTTTTAGGCTTCGGGCAGTAGCTTGAGGCTGTGTCCCACTCTGGCCTGCGAAATCATAAGGAGGAACCCAAACAACCCTTGTAGGCATCCCTTTTCCTGACACCTGGTGTTTTTCTAACTTGTTTACTTTTAAGAAATGGTCGAGGGGTGTTGTTCTAAATGACCAATAATATTCATTGTGCCAACACACTGTATAAAAGGATGTGCCTCTCAATAAACATTGCTTTCTAGCCCTCCAAGATGATTTGGAGTTGTATTGTTATTACCATCATTCCGAATAGTAACGATAATTATGAAGTCTGTTTCTGAGCTCACTGGTGGAATGTGAAAGATGCTTTAAGTCTAGCACACCATAAAGAAAAACATCAAACAGTTGCACCTCTGTTCTCCTCACCAGATGCCATATTTTGGTATTTGCAGGTATATCCATGGGAAATTCAGAGATCACATTCACACCGTGCAGCTGAATTTTGCTGGAGTTGGCACTTGGTTGAACTGCTGGTAGAAAGAGGCCCTTGGGACCATCATGTTTATCTATCATGCACTCACTTTCACCTGTGCTCTCCTTCTGTGCAATGCAATGCCTGGCTCACTTGGTGCCACAGACTGCTTCACATGAGTGACGTAGGTCTCTTACCTGCAGTGAGCAATTTAAAGCAGAAAGGTGGGTCTGGTAAGAGAATTGTGAAAATACTATGCTAGCATGGAAGACTGAATGTTTAAATAACTGGGCATCCTTACTGAAGAAGAATGTATAAAACAAGGCAGAATTTCTCCCTGGCATGCTTTTCTATGGTGGCTGTGGGAGTTCTGTAGAGCTTTCCTAGTCATGATAGTAAGAAATGGGACAACTGCATGGTGTTAAGTCACAGCTGGGGAGGTTGTTCTTCCTGTAACTCTCCTTCACCTTCTGCTGAAAATATGCTCCCTGTTTTGCTAAGTACAAATCAACAGTATGTCTTGGAGAATGAATGGCAGATGGGAAGTCACATGGTAGCTTTGTATTCATATAGTCCCATCTGTCCTGTAGACCCAAACAGACACCAGATTAGGTTCCTCTCTATTTTCCTGGGATGGCAGCACTAAGTGTTTTGCAAAACTCTTCTCAGGAAGGTGTTATTCCCTGGGAAAAAAAGGCCTGGAAATTCTCCTCTCCCCAGTAGCACTTGCAAGCTTTGTGCCTTGATTCAGTTCTTGAAGCCGACATGGAAACTGTTAATCCATCAGTTTAAATATTCATGCATCTTCTTTCTGAACCTCTATAAGCAGACTGATACTGCAGATGATGCCTTAAGCTTCCTCTGAAACCTTTACTGGTATCTGACTACTAGGTCTAGCAGCTGCAAGTGCTATTTCCTTGAGACTTTGAGCAACTGAGGAAATTTAGCCTATCCTATCTGATGCTAATTTGGTTATGTTGACTCACTCCTTCCATGTTTTCCAGGGTAATTGCTACAACATTCTCCAGCTGCCAACACAATCCCCAGGGGTCTGTAGAAAATTTTTATTTGAAGTGCTCTACTTGTAGAGGATGGTGGTAAATTTCTTAGGTATAACCAAATCGGAGTCTAATCCTAGCTGTCAGGTGTTACTGGGAAACACTTCTAAAGAAATACCTTTCTTGCTTCTTTTCCAGATACATACCTTAGGAATGATGAAATAATCTATGCTATAGGCGTAGGAGAATAGGATATGTTTCTATCCTACAACTCACCTGGACCCACACTGGCTTTCATATGTCCTGACACATTGCCTTTGCCACAAGATCCCAGACTTGTACCCTCTGTTTTTCCAGTAATAAAAGTTTTGGTTTAGTAGTAATTGATCACACTCAGCACTCTGCAGAGTATTTTTTTCTCACATTTGCAGCCTAAAAGAAAGACCTAAAAATGATACAAGGTTATAGTGTTTTGTAAGTAAATTTAGTGATAGCAATATTCACTGCTAACCACCTCTCTGCACTCCTTCTGCTCAGCTGATTGCTATATCTGTTTTGACTTATAAGCAGTCCTTATGCAGGGGGTCTGAAACTGAAGCTGATTCATCTTTCATGGGAAACAGACTAGTCAAACTATACTTCTTTGTGGCCAGGCTACAAAAGTTGATTTTGCAATGCAATCAGCAGCTCAAAAAGTGAAGCACAAGATGACTCAAAGAGTCATACACACGCATCTTTTAACATCAGCAGTCTAGCCCCTCTAATGCAAGAGCCTCCCCTCTCTAACACGTTTCTCTGACAACAGCTTTAAAAAGTACAACTTCATCCTCCCCTCCCTGGGCACCACATGCTGGTGTCTCACTCGGTCTTTACTCATGCAAATTCCAACCCTCTCCCCCAGCCCTCCAGCTTCCATTGTTGAGGCACAGCAGAAGCATCCTGACTATACTTCCAACATATACACTCCCAGAGCTTCTCCAGGCGTTACACTCAGCTGTGACCATGCCTGAATCCATAGGGAAAATACCTCACCAAGTTGCACTCTGAATCCTATGCAGATACAAGAGTGTGTATTCATGAGCCTGGACACAGAGCCACCGGAAATGCCTACACCATTGCAGCAGGTGCTACCTTTCTGCAGAAGTGTGTGTGAGCTGAGGCTATCAGCATCTCTTTGCCAAGAAACCCATGTAAGATGCAGCATGTCCAAGCATTCACTCCTGTCTGAGACCCCTTATCACCCTGCCCTGAATTATTCTTAGTCCTCCTCCCTGCCTAGGGTATGTGAGTGCATACTGGCAGTGTAGGTGTTCTAGGCTTGCTGACAGCAGGAGCCAGAGTTTGGGCATGGTGGTCTGGGCTTGCCTTGTCTCAGAACAGGCCAGTGAATTTTAAGATACATCCAACTGACTCAGCAACTGCTTTCTGAAAAACAACTTTAAATATGCATGTGTTGGATTTGGACGTCACCCAAAGTAGTCTGGCTGGTGCAGAAATGCTAGGTCAGTTTGGTTAATGCAAAACTGAACCAGGTCCACTGAGATCCTCATCTGGCTTCAAGGCAGCATAGCTGCTGGTCCCACTGCTCCTGTAAAGCTTGTTATGATAAATCGTGTAGCCATACAGAGGAATACCATCCGATCCCTTCCATATACTGCTCATCTGACTTTTGAATACCCCAAGACTTCTACCTGAAAAGTCTGAGTGGCTTGGCTGTAACCCTTTTGGAAAGCAAGTACCTTAGGCATTGTTCAAAACTGATTTTTTTTCTCTTTTCCACCCACTGCCTTGTCTTCTGAGTCAGAAAATGCTTGAAAAGAAATGTATTTGTGGTGGGGTGGTGTTAGGATTTTTTGTTGTTGTTGTTGGGTGTTTGTTTGGTGGTTTTTGGTGTTTTTTTTTTTTTTTTGTATTTGGAGTGTTTTTGTTTTTTTTTTTTTTTTTTTTTTTTTTTTGGTGACACAGTGGACTGAGTTTAACAAATAAAAAATTGAATAGAAATAAATTTTAATATGGTGCAGAATGCTTTTAGGCCATCTTCAAAGATACTGTATTGCTCCATCTCCTCCGACTTAGCCAACAGCATGCTTCATTTACTTTCTTTGGAGTTACAATTTGGGCATTATTCCTCCATTTCATTGGGAAAATGAAATAGTGATGCAATTCAAATCGAGACACCTGTTTTAAACAATGATGCTGCAACACAGCATCTCTGCAATAAAAAGGTTGCAATGAATTAGGGACGTAACTTCTCCTTTGAAGGAGGAACACAGCCAACAGAGGTTGAGGACCTGAAATTGGCTCCAGCACAGCCAGCTCTAAAAATTTCACTGTTGCTCTCTGTGAAGACCTGACCATTTAGGAAACTGGCTCCTTTCTAAACCTCCTGGCTCTGTCAAGCATGTGACATTTGGGAGTTTCTAAACTCTTGTAATTTCATAACTTTCTCAATTGCTTGAATCCTAAAGGTCCTAACACCTGTGACTCTCTTCATGTTTCCCTTGTCTCCTCACCCTTTTAAGGTGAGAAAAATCATATATACCCACCTCCACCCAAGGCTGCCTCTGGATGCCCTTGGCCCACCTTAAAATCATTTGCATGTAACCACTGATCTCTTGTGGCTTTCCAAACTCAGCAGTCAGGTCAGTAACAAAACTTCCAAAGACAGTACAACCAGTAATGCCCGATAAAAATAGCCATATGAAGTACTTCTTTTATTTGATGCATGCTGCTGCATGCTGGGGAGAAATTACTTGCAAAATGGCCTGCACCAGAGTGTTTGCTTCTTCCCTTTCTTCTTCAGAAATTTCTTCAAGATTTGAGTCTGGGTGCCAGTGGAATACTTCGCTAAACTGGAAGGTAATCTATAACACCTCTTGGCCTTGAGCAGCAAACTTGAGAGTTTGTCTATATTATGGATTTTGAAGACAAAATGAAAATTGTCATTCATTGCTTTATCCTCAAGATTATGTTTCAGCAGCTCTTCTCTGAAGTTACAAAGATGATTAGTATCCAGCTCCGGTTATTTCACTGTCAGGAACTAAGCTTATCATGTTCCTTACATGGACTATACATTCTGTACACTTACGACTAAATTTTTTGACCTTGCAAAGTCCTGCATTTTCTCACTTTCTGGAGTGAGTAAGGGCAGGATCTGTGCATCTTTTAAATACAGTTCTAAAAACTGTAGAATGAAGCTCTGCTCCTAGTTGTATTCACAAAACAAGGCATTAATAAAAGTGAAGCAACAGAGGGGATGCTTACTTGTAACACGTGGCTAGGCTTTTAATTTATCCCCAAATTGTCATCTAAGAAACAGTTTTCAAATTTTTTCATCTGTAGCACAGGATTTATAAGAAAGGAATCCAAAGCTATCCTGTGACCGTGATTCACTTTCCTGAGCGTATTACCATGAAAACTGTAAGTGATGCAATAGGCTGTGACTTCTAGTCAAAGGTTCATCATAGAGTCCACTAAGTAATTATACTCCCAGGTCTGCATTTTACAGTAAATGGAAGCAGGGAGCTTTGAGAAACATGCATTTGGGAAGGCAAAAACAAAAAGAAAGTAAAAGGAGTAGTTAATCAGTGTTGGTAAGTTGACCACACATCTCAAGTGCCCATAAAGCATCTGGGGAGGTGGGCAGGGGAGCAAACCTTTTCTGGTAGAAACCCAGAAAGTTTCATGACATGAGAAAGACCCCTCCACTTACCAGAATTGCAGCACAAGTTCTAATGCAGTGTCCTCTCTCCCTTGCAGCACAGCATTATCTGGAGAATTCCAAATGACAGACTCACATTTGCTTGTTTTGGTTTCCATTATGAAAAACCACAAAGGAAAAGCTATGTAGCAAACTGCTTTGGCTTGCTGTTTGTTAAAATGAATGCAGATCCCTCTGCTGCACAGGGATCATGTCTGCAATCAAAAAAATCCCATAATATTCCTGCAGCATACTAAGAAATCCCCCTGAAGTCAAGCAGGAGGTTCCTAGAACTTCAGAAGGCAGGTATTGCCTCTCCTCAATTCTGACTGTAAATAAAAGAGAAGTTTTGATGCCCTTCAGCAACAGAATGTGATCAACAAGGATGCAACAAGCAACAGTTTATTTGTAGAAAAATCCTTTAAAATTTACTACAATGTAAGATTAAGGAAAAAATAGTCTTAATATATATACATACAATAGATATAAACAAACACATATCGCACCATGAAAATTACATGCTTTTTAAAACAGAGAATGGATCGTATTCCCTCATATCAATTTTAAAGTTATCACTGCAAGAAACATTGCTTCCTTTTTTTTTTTTTTTATCCCCATCAAAGTTTTCAAGTACAGGAAGTAAGTAATGCAGGATCTAATAGAAAACCTTTGTTATACACAAATTACAACTGACAGCTAGACAATATTATTCTGCAGTATCCAACACTTGTGTTTTTTGAACTCTATTATAATGATACGAACTTTTACCTGAGGTGCATGGAAATAACGAAGCATGATAATTGGCAAGTTTAAGAGATTTTCACATTATGATCTGACTGTAATTGAAACTGATTGGGTATCACATCTATACCTATAGTACTGGCACAAGAATGCTCTGCATGAGTCATCACCAATGACTTAGAAGTGCAGGAAAAATTAACAGGCAAGCACCACTTGCAATGATAAGCATGCAGACAATTTGAGTGAAACAGAGGTAGCATGTTCTTGTAACTCCAGCAGGGTCATTCAAATCAACTGCACTCTCCCTTCTGCAAAAGGCACTCACTTTTTCAGCTAAAAACTTAAGCGGTCAGATTGACCACAAATGGTGGATTTCTCTCCTTACAAATATAAAAAAATGTTAAGCAGAGGACACAGTGGAAAGAAAAAAAAAGAATGTAAGAAACACACATGTAAGGTACTATGTGCTATATCTCTCCCCCTACCTTTTATGGGGAGAATTATATAAAACAGTTGCAGTGCGTAATCCAAAAGTTAAGACTTTCCAGTTGAAATGGCAGTATTAAGCAGCACATTCTCAATCAGAAATAGTTTTAAACCAGCAGAAGTACACCAGTCTTTTTAATAAAGAGCAACAATTCACAGTTAGGAGTAGAAAGTTTATGCACAAAAAAGGTGGTGCCAGAGAAGGATCCTCTGATGCAAAAGCTCATAAATTACACTGCAACTTTTATACTGTATCTTTAATCTTTTCTGCAATTTGAAAGGATGACAATGCAAAACACTTCCTCTTACCGTGACACTACAGAACTAATTGAGTTATAAGATGTGCCACTGTTGCAACTGGAGGCATAAGCCTCTTGACCATTAGCATCTAAATTAATTTTGAATACAGAAGATGCCTTCAATAAGAAGTCTGCTGCATCTCTGCGACCTAATTCCCTCAGCTTAGACATTAATATGCCTACAGTGCTGTCAGGTGCATTACTCCATTCCTGCAGAAGGGCATGAACTGGGCTTGAGAGAAAGCAATTTTGTGTTCCGTTATTTGTATTGTACTTTGCAACAAGATCAGGGAGGCCCAGGTTCATGGCAAGAAGGCACCAGTCTTTGCCCATAGGATCAGGTGGATCCAAAAGTCGACTTAGTTTTCTCCTGGTAAGTAGATTCAGATCAGAAACATGAATATCCATTCCTAGGCTTCCCTGGGAGTAAACATCAAGACACCCAAAACACAGTATACTGCTAAAGCTCTCTTTATATCCCCCCATAGTGTTAGTTAGTGATGTCTCCTTTTGACTCTGTGCACGGAAAAAGTCTCTAGGCTGATAGACCATTACTGGTTCATGATGTTCCCTCAGCTGCTGAGGACTAAGGTAATATTTCCCAGTCAGAAGACCTGGTAAGGTTGTGGCTATTAAGTTATCAATGGTGCTGCACACAGAATCCAGAAGTAAACAGCACTTGATTTTCTCTGTTTCCAGTCCTCTAACTTGAACCTCTATACCCTGCCCATGGTTGACCAGCAGCACTAAAAGCTCAGCTCCACGATTCATAATTTTTGATCCATTTACCCACAGACGTATATCA
Source organism: Hylia prasina (assembly GCA_013397195.1). Classification (NCBI taxonomy): domain Eukaryota; kingdom Metazoa; phylum Chordata; class Aves; order Passeriformes; family Sylviidae; genus Hylia; species Hylia prasina. The sequence continues at coordinate 121,710 of VYXD01000813.1, read as the reverse complement.
GCATCTCCCTCTGTACTCTGCTGATGAATCCATCTGCAGAGGTTCACCTGAACTTTATGAAAAATTCCACAGGGAAATGGGGTAAGATGTTCCACAGGAACAATTCTAACACCACCATAAATCAGCACTTCATCCTCCTCATCTGTCCAAGACCTGTGGAGATTGTCAGTCTTTATGAGAGCAGGAATATCCACCATTGCTCCACTGCTAAGGTCCCTTGCACAAATATCCATGGCATCCAAAATCTGTATCAGTTCTTCCACGTCACTATCTGTCACCAGACGCTGGATGTCCTCTATGGTGTACCGACCTCTATAGTGATGGAGGGCTTTTGGGTTCTCCACTGACAAGACTTTTCCAAGGACATTAGAACAGAGCCAGCGAGGATCCAGAAGCACAACATCTTGGACAGTTTCACTCTGCATAATGTTAATCTGTTTATAAATATGAAAGTTACTGTTTACATCTTGTGAAGTGCGAGATGATAGCTCATGTTCTTGCCTTCCTAACAGACTTATCTGACAATTTGATTAACACTGCTCACAGGAAAAAAAAAACAGTGCATCTAAATATATGGCAAGTACTCAGAACAAAAATCTTGTTGTTATTTTCCACTTGTAATGAAATGATTAGAGCCCAACAGCTGGAAAGCCTGGTCATGTCCTGCAAGCTGTTTATGCAAAGGTGTCCTACTATTCAATTTCTAATGGACACATATAGATCTCTCTTATGCAGTGAACACTTTGTGGAAGATGATAATATGGTGATCCTTTCTGGGTATTTGATAAGTCTTACAACAGTTGCAATAAACTGAAATGCTTCCTGTCTCAAATACGTTGAACAAAATAGAAGCCACAAGACATAATGATAACAGAAAGCATGAATAAGCATTCTCTACTTCTTATGATGTCTTATGAGGAAGAGAAAAAAGCCAAACAACTTTAGACATTTGCTTAAACTCATAAAGCAATATTCTAGCAGAACAGTATCTTGCAAATAAAGAGATGGAATTTAGATAAAAATACTTACTTCTCCTATGGTATGCAACTGCTGTGCAATATGCCGTAGGTCATTTTCACTTGCTAGGGGATTAAGATGTTCCTGTACATCATACACAAACTGCTGCAAGGACATCAGCTGGTTGGGTCCATTAATTTTTCTCCAGGAAGGCAGTGTGGAGATTATTTTTTCACACAGGTGAGTCATCGGTGGGCACGTCTTAGAAAAGCACAGAAAACATTAATTTAAGAATAGTGGTACTATTTNCTATTTTTTTTTTTTGTACTGGACCCTTACTGTTTCATCTGGCATCTACTTGCCACAAGATCTGTCTACCTTTTCTTAAAAAAAAGTGAATTGCAGAAACCAGTTTTTCATTGAAGTAAGAAAATTTTTCCAAATAGCACCACGAGTTGCTGTGATGCAACTGTAAGTTAATGCTTATTTCTGAAATTATCAGAATTTATTTAGAATCTGTATCTTTACAGGACCAATCGTTATCGGTATCTTTACAGGACCAATTTACTTCAAAAGGTGAAAGAGCTGGGCACTAAATAAGATGCAAAAATCGTGCTTTGATGTATTGATTGCTTTAGACTTCACCGATGCCTTCTTGCTACATTCTCAAGCCACAGTCTCCAATTCTTCTGCAGTAAACCCCTTCAGATTTCAAGCTAGTGACCATAGATATAATAAAGCTTTCTTAGGGAAGAAAAGCTTACAAAATCAAGAGACCATGACGAACGTAAAACAGGCTGAATTTTGCATGAATCCAAATATTTTCATCAACCCACAGAATTAACTCAGTAATACATCCATTTTTAATCAATTACAAAAAATACATTTCAAAAGTACCTGCAGAAATACTTGTTGGTGTGTAACATAACATTAATCCATTTAGCACAGGCTACAAAAAATTTGGTCACCCTTAGTGTGGAAGTCTCCATGGCTACACTTCACCTTTAGTCTCATATGCATATACCTACACACAGAGGTACAACTGCAAGCAGTATTTTCCAATTAAAAATGCAATCAAAAGTTAACACATATTCAGTTTACATATCCATATTTGGAATTATTTTTTTAGTGAGTTTTTAGTGAAAAAGCTTATTTTCCTGAAATATATTTATATTATATTTCTCTGTTTCTGTATAATACTATGCTGATA
>VYXD01000813.1:82475-119426 GCA_013397195.1 Hylia prasina | reverse complement strand
GAAATCTCAAATTGTTTCCTTGATGTCAAGTTGTTTTTTATCACAAGACCTGTCAAGAGTGCTGTCAGAACATTGGAACAACAGTGGTTTCTGTATGCTTCATTGTTCTCAGTTTGAAATTTACAGTAGATTATTACACAAAATCTTCACATTTTGGCTGATCCAACCCAGACCATTAGATACTACTTACAGAAATTATCTGGCTTCTTATTTCTTGCAAGTGATTTCGGAGAAGCTTCATATCTTTAGACCCAGATGCTCCAGCATCCAGGACAAATAACTTTTCTGAAATTTGCAAATCATTCCCAAATCTAAACGAAAATAATTATTATTAACTTAGCCCCAAATCCTGTTTATTTCTTAATACAATTGTACTTCAGTCTTCAATTATACTAGAGTTGTTTTTCCTTAAGGAATGATGAAGTTTAAGTAATGATTATGCTGAGATATTTTACAAGCACAGACACTAGCTGCTGTATAATTTTATTGAAAATAAGCAGAGATATTGAGAGAAAATTGTTTTTGCTCAGGATGAAGCGTGAATATGCCTAAGAAAATTGTAACTGCATCACATGACTTGTAATTGCAAAACAAAACATTTTACTAGAGAAGAGATTACAGGTATTTATAATTTTCAAGGTCTCAATTGTCTGTTGCTAGCTTTCTTCACACTTTAAATAGTTCAGTAGTCATTGCTGTTGACAGCTCTCTTTCTCACTTCCTTTTGACTTTTCAACCACACAAACCTGTTTGCCTAGCTCTGGACAGATTTGTATTTAAAAGGATTACGGCATCAAAGATGAGACACAGGTATTTTTCTATTGGTTAATTTAAATTGATTAAGATACTGACGCCCCGACATCGCGACCCTGCANTTGTACAGCCCAAACATATGTGTATACTTGCAGGTATGGATGACTTTTCATACCCTGTGCTTACCACTTACATACTCACTGAATATAAGGTATTGTTACTTTAAACAATAGTATGTTTATGGAAAATTCCCTATTTCCATCTACCATTAGCACATGCTTCAGACATTTGCTGAAGAATTTTAGAAGTTTCACTATCTTCTAGGTACCTCTTGGATGACCTTGTCACGTGAGTGACTCCATCATGTCCAGCTTTTTGCAAACTGTGTGGGGAGTACTTCCAGGCCTCATTTAACTTTTCTTTTCATATCAGTGAAGAGATAGGGTAGTCCTCTGGTAAAATTTTCCCTTTTGCATCCAGTTTTTAGCTGCAAATGGCCTACTTTTCTGAGACCAGTGCAAAACTCGAGAACCAAGATGTTAGACAGAAAACTGGAATGGGTCTTTGGATCTAGCCTCGTGTTTATAGGGTAAGACTGCCTACACCACAACTAAATTTGACACCACTTGGCTCAGAGCAGCTTACTCACTATAATATTGGTAAATGTTTCAATTTTAGCACAACATATGCTTCCTGAACATATTGAAAATATCATAATATTATATAAGTCATATAAAAACCTTTTTCCTATTCCAATGCATTTTAGTATTTTTCTTTCCAATTAGCATGCTTAAACACCATGTGTAAAGATACTTCCCACTTACCTGTTCCTGATTTCTTTCAACAAGGAGATGTCTTTGTCATACCAGAACTCTCCCCCAACAGGCCGAGGAAGATTCATTATGTCAGCATGTGTGGCAACCAAAACAACACGTAAGGGACTCTTCAGCTTTCCACCAAATGCTAGAAGAGAAACAAAAGGACTCCCTCACTATGAGGCATGCCTATGTAGATGGCTGATACTGAGCCAGAAAATCAGAAATACATTTTACATTCTTCATACCAACCACTTCTGTAGTGATTTACCAACTCTAAGCACAGCCATTAACAGCATAACTGCTGGTGCTCTGGCAATTATAGGACAGCCTATATAAGGCCCAAATAGCTACTGCTTGAATAACATCAGATAAATTTATACTGCGTTACTTTATAGGTTCAACAAAAACAGTAATCAGTAGCACTAATGGTATAGCTACTAACTACAAACTAAGACAGTGTGAGGAAAAAATTATTAGAAATAGCAGCTCTTTGAAAGGGTTTTGCAAAATCTTTGGATAGTCCTTAATATTACAGGTGCAGAATAGAGGACTGTAAGAACACAAAATGTCTACAGCATTCATATGTTGATATGAATGCTATTTTGCAGTACTTACACAAACAATGACCTCTCACTTAGGTGAGAGTTAAGTGGGAAAGCCTGGCAGAAGCCATGAAAAAGAATGAGAAAGAAAGAAGACACAAATGGCATGAATGAGGTGACAGTATCGAACACAGAATTTTCAATCCTTTCTCAAACTCATATTCCAGAAAAGTGAAGACATCATTAAACTATTTTTAAAAGAGACAGTACACCCAATTCTGCCTTAAAAAAAGTCACATGGGAAAATATGTTTATATCACTGCTCAGGTCTCATCAACTAAGAGCTACATAATCTTGATTAATTCATAAAAAGCCACATTTCCCCAAATCTCTGCATAGNTTTTTGGATTGGCAGCTGAGGACTTGGACAAAATAACTGGAAAGTATTCCAAGAGTTTTAACTTTTCTGCAGATATCACAGATATCAGTTACTAGATATTACTTGAGAGATTTGTAACAATACAGAGATTCCTGGGTACCCAGACTGAGCTGATCAGTATAAACACAGATTTAAGTGAAGTATCTAAATAATGCTGATAATCAGATGAGCAAGAAGAAAAAATCAGCTGAGACTGAGGAGCCTTGGAAAGCTTTCAGCAGTTGCAAATTAGCTTACTTTTACAGGTCAGTTATTGTTGGTTAGATCCAAATGCTGATATTATTAACATTGTAATTTGATCTAAAACAGAAAATAAAAGAATGCAGATGCTTGAACAGAAAACCAAGGGTTGGCTTTGGCTCATTGTCTGGCTGAGATAATATAGAGCAAAACACAGAAAGGGAGAGAAATAGCTCTTTGCACAATGCTAAGTATTTAATACATTTGTCTTGTGAATTCCTAGCATTGTTACAAATGTCCTTGAGTTAGATCCACTGGCTGAAATAATCTTTCCGATTATAGAACTAAGACACTTGTCAGAGCTTGGTTAGTCCAAGGAATTGTAACAGCCTACAGACCACAACTCAGCTACAAATGCAAACAAATTATAATTTACTGTATATACACACCTGGATTACCAGACCTTTTAAGAAAACTGCTAAGTTTGCCCACCAAGTAACTTTCAGTAAGTCCAAATATAAAACAAATAAAATTACTTAAAACCTGTGCAAAATTGGTGCATACGTGAAGTTTACAAGAAATACTGATTTCTGTGCAGCACCAAAAAGTTATCACATTTGAAGTCCAAGTAGAACTCGTTAACTAGTTAACGAGTTAAACACATGAAAGTTGCACATACTGAGGGGTAACGCTGGTCCACAATACTGTTCTGACCTGTTGTCACTGACAAGACTAATTTATGCTGAAAATATTTTTTATGGGGGCTAGATATAAGAGGAAATTAAGCAATGTGTCTAAACTTGGTTTTGAATGGTTCGTGATCTCTGAAACACTCTTGACAGCTTATCTGACCTAAAACTTCATCTCCCACATACAGATGTAAATCCCAGTGCCACAAGACATTGCACTGTACTTTGTGACACTTTTTAATTGAACTAAGTGGTGTATGCAATGCTTCTGGCTTCTTCCACAGACAAAATTCCCTTTTGCCAAGAAAATTGTTTGAATACATAGGGATGAAGACACCCAACACGGATGATGTCCAGAGTTGCAGACAAATACAAGAAGCTTTATTCTACAGATCTCTAGTACTTCTTTAACAAGCACAAGAACATACCGATTGGCTCCTCAACTGGGACCAATGATTTCAGGAAATTGAGCCAAAAGGTCACTTGGTTTAACTGGATTTCATAAGGCTCCTCAAGACTAAAAAGCACTATGTGAATTGCAGTGTGATCATTTGCAGCAAAATAATCATAACAGCAGAAGTACACAGGATTCCCAGAGAATTCCCAGATGCTGAAATCACCAACTCCTGAAAAACAGACAAACAGATGAAGAGATCACACTTCATCAGTACGCATGAAACATCTTCTGGCCATGGAAATACAAACCAAACATTTAATTTGATTTAAACTTTCACAAACATAAACTGTATGCATATGAAAATGCAATCATGAACAAAAGGAACGAGTTTCAGTCACTTCAGAGGCTTAGCAGCTGGACCCTCAAAGTCTGTTCCTCTCTCACATTCCTTCTCTAGGACTGGATGCCATATATAAGTACCTGTGTTAAATGCATGCAGTTGTGCAATTAAATGGAGCTTTGCCTTGAAAAACAGCAGTAGATCTTTTGTCTTGAAAATCAAGAATAATGGCTCCTGTTAAAGCTTAACATTTTTATTGATTATTCTTCTTAACATGCTACCACTGATTTAAAAAACCACTTAAGCATATACTAAAAAGAAGCTGCTTTGCTTTACAGAACTGTACTGTTCACACTGTGTTGGTATATCAGGGCTGAAGAATCACTATGTTAAGGGTTCCAAGAGCTCCATGCTTCTTTTTCACATCTCCTTTAGCTTTGGGTGAGAAAAGTGTTAGTATGTTCCACTTCCCAGATGCACCATCTGGTTAGGGTGTACTACTTCTAATTAAATAAATGGTGATTAAGATGCACCTCAAACTTCTAGAAGGAGAGAAGTCAGAACACTCCAATCTGCTGTTATGAGTTCAGCTCCTCAGAGTTCACCTGTGTGTACACTCTGTTCTGTATCAAGACAGTACAGAGAAAGAAAAGAAAGTCCTTCTGACAGTCCATGGCAGAACTCTGTTTCCTGCAGAATTTGACTGGGCTTCAAATTATACTGAAGGAAGAAATTAGCCTGCACAAAGAACAAACTTTAGCTACATGGCAAACTCTTCAGCATCTAGGATAAATATTTTGTCACTGCATTTGTTACTGTGCACTCATAAGCAGGTTTCTGTCTCCAAAGTAAACTCTTGATTAATACTAACTCAGCTTCAACATTACAGCTAAGGCATGCAAAATATTTTCCTTATGAAGAAGAGACTTGACCACCTACATAAATGACAATTCGTTTGGCTGGTGGAATAGAAGCACAATTTGTGTGGTCTCTGAGCCAAAAGCCATGTGAGTACTTACGAGATGTTCTGTGACTGACCCCTCTTACTGCTAACTGGCTTAAACTGCAGAGCAGTAAGTTTCCTTGCAAAAAAAGAAATTAAATCAGAAGCCCCACCCACAATGACTGATGAGCTGCAAGGCTCACCAAACATGCTCCAGCCCTGACATGGAGTGAGAACAGTGTGTCCTTTGCATAGCTGGAAATATACGTAAATGGTGAGGACTAAATGAGACTAAATCTGATAAAATCCCCAGGTGACATAGCTAGAAGCCCTCATACTAGTAGCCACTTTGCTGACCTGCTCCTGTCATACCAAATCCCTCTTTTCTACTCTCCCACTTACTCACCTCTAAAATGTTTCTATGTAATACTATAAAGATCTGACATGAGTGATTAAAATGTATCTTACAACAGCTACAGAACTTCAGGCAGATTTACTTTCTCAAACAAATTAAATGCCACCAGTGTTGGATTGTCAAACACCGTCACTACTACACCAAGTCAGTATTTTCCCCCATTTTTATTTAAAAAAAAACAAGTAAAATGGCATTAGCTGTCCTGCAGCATTAAGGCACCCCAGCCCAGGGCTCTTCTTACCATGCAAGTAGGCATTCTGGATGTCAATGGCCTTGGTGGACTGGTCATCAGAAGAGAAGTGAGAGTGATGAGCAGGTGATACAAAAGTTTCTAATACCCCTTTGGTCAGGCCTGGCTCAAACATCATACTACGGCTTCTCACGCTGACATTTTCACATCCAGGATAAAGATTTGTAATACTTACTGAAACTGGGTCAGGAAAAGGAAAATGAGATTACAAACCTTGTGAAAATCACAACAAGGTCACTCCAAAACAAGTATGCAAGCCATAAAAGCAGATTAAAAAGCCCAAGGTGCTCATCAAAGAAAGGAGATGTCTATGAAGCTGAGGGCATATACAACAACATTCTTATTCTGAATGATTAAAAGGAAAATGTTAGAATGAGCCTATAAAGCTCTTGTCCATTAGCATGTCCATTAGCAGAAATACCTCTGAGTGGGAAGCATAGAAGAAGACTGAAATTTATGTGTATCAACGGTTTGAATAGTTAAAAGTTCTATGTTGCAAAGATACACTACCTTTTTTTTTAGCTAAGGGCTACAATTTCATAGCATGATCTATTATTACTGGCATGGAAATGTCACATATTCATATTATTGATTCCTGTAAGTAATAATAAAAAAAATCACTGTGTAACAAGTGTCTCCAGGGTGGTGAGGGAGAAAAGCAGGCCCTTAACCAAAATTATTTTACTAATAAGCAATTTTTAAATTTCTTGTTTATTCAGATTCCCAGAGTGCAAATGAGAAACAAAAGGCTTTTTAACTGACTTGCACCATCTAGTGGATAAGATTTCTTTCCCTCACTGGTTGGCAAATTCTAGTATTTTGGCTATACAATAGAATGAGATTACCTGTTAGCTGTAAAACTACACTTTCATGTTTTATCTCCTAGTGTAGTATTTTAAATCTTTCGGCTCTTGTAAATAAATACCTAGTGAATTCCCAAACTCATTTTTACAGAAGTTAAACAAACATATAAACAAACAAATCATGTGACCAAGTATAGAACAAATTGTGCTGATTTAAGTATTTATCTGATTATGTCACTCAGCCCATAATATAATTATATGCTATATAATGATTTACATCCCAAAAGAACATATATTGAAAGAAACAAAACCCAAACATCCAAATGCTAAAACAGCACCATAGTAGCTTTGTATGTATAGAACTGTACATCTTTCTGGCTTTGTATCTAAGTAAGCTCTTTTGAAGGGTATGCTTCAAATTCACCTTTATTTCTACACTGATTTGCCAGTGGGACTGCAGTTGTTCTGATTTTATGATGGTGTGAACACATAACACCTCTTCTTTGGTTCTGTTACCAACCAACACAAAAAATTTATCTTCAGTTAAAACATTCCTGTACTGCCTCCAGGAATGGATATTCCTTGAGTGATTTATCACCCTTTGTATGACAGAGTAAATTAAGACAAATAAATCAAGAACTTCTGATTGATTAATTTAATCAAGTTCTTTTTTCTGTTGTCACAGATGTGAGGCCCTTGTGTTAAGTAAACATCAAATGCAGTAACTATCTCTGTGGCATGGATCTTGTCTTGTTAAGCCATTCTGTGAATGCCCTATAGCTTCCTCAGGTGAACAGAGAGAAACTAGAGATGAACACTATTACTAGCACTGTTCTAATATTACTTAAAAATTATGAACAAAATCCAAACCTGCAAGTATTAGCTGAAAGTTTTTTTTTTTAAAAAAGGCAACCCTGGCCTCATCTAAAACTTACACAGAAAGACCACCTCTAAACATCAGTTTAAACTTGAGCTCCTCAACATGCTTAGCTTGCTTGTGTAGGCTCCCAGTGCCAGAAAAGGGACCTGGACAAACATTTCTTTCCACTGTCCCCCTGTGGGTTTTTCAAAAAATAGACACACACTTAAGTGTAAACCTAGCTAGTTTCTGCACACCTTGTAGCTTTTCCCACTTTGTACAGGCCAGCTCGTGCTATGTGAGCAATTTATTCCCTAATATTTGAAAACATTTACTTTAGAAATGTTTAGAAAACTTCCATTTCCAGTTTGTTTGAAGATCATTTTAGACACCTCTAACTGGGCTAATTCAATCCTCTACCTTAGGAAAAACCACTCCAAGGCATCAGAGGCAGTTCTGAAACCTGTTATTACTTAAAAATCACATAGAGATGCAGCAGCTGTTCCAATTTTGTGGTCTTTATTGAAGTTCCTCCAGCAAAAAGGAAGCTAGTAATGACAGTGATGTTTGCAGCCTAGGACTTTTTGTGACAAATATACAGCCGTGTTTACAAGTCCTGTCCTCCATTCTGCAAGTCCACTTATGCAGCATGTAAGGAAGCAAAACCTTAACTAGTCATGTAACCTTCACACTCACTGGTCCTCTTCCTCTTATTTTAGGTACAAGCCTATACACAGAGAAGTCAATCCCCCTCTCCCTTTTCCTTTTGCTTCTCACATGATTAAGCTGTCCTGTTTTTTGCAGTGCAGCCAACTGCTTCTTCTTAGCAGCTTAGAGAATAAGAGGAAACTGTTTTCTCATACAAACGTTATGACTCAAAACCATACCTGAAGGTTTGGAAGACAAAGGAGATGGGGGGAATCTGCTTGCGCTTGTGGAGGAGAGCCTAGGCCTACGTCTTCGGAAAAAGCTTCGTATCAGGCCGCACTTGAGGGACTCCACAAGGGTAGTTTTCCCAGTGCCAGAGTATCCAAATAACTTCAGTTTGATCCGGGGCTGTGGACTCTGTGTGTGCCTCAGCTGCTGGATAAAAATCCCCCGGTGAGTATCCTAAAATTCAACATAAAGAAGAAATCAGAATGTGTGAGTCCCAACAAACTCAACATGGGGTTTAGAGACACTTTCTGCCAGACTGGTGTTCATCTGGTTCATCATGCAAGCCATTAGTTACTGCACAGAGAGACAAGAGAGCTTAATGCTCACTCCCAAGAGCCACCTTGACATTCCATGAAAATAGCACATCTTCAGGCTCAAATCAGTGAATGGAATTATTCTGACCTCCAATGGAGAGGGCAAAGGCGTCAAAACTAGCCTCTTTCAGTGCCCATTTCCCTAACCCATCAGTCTCAGAAGGTTAACCAATATACATACTCTTACAGAATACACATGCAGTGCTGAAGGATTTTGCTGTGACAGCTATCACCTGAACCATCCAACAACTCAATGTGTATTTCTTCACATCAACTTTTTCTGTGCTTCTCATGTTTGGGTGAATTTCAAGGAAACAGGGAGAAAGCAGAAAAGTGTGAGGGCAAAGGAACTAGATTCATCTTCTCTTTCTTCATTCCCCCACTGGAGCTCAGAGAGAGGCTTTATTGTGCTGCAGTTGCACCTAATTTACATGTCGGATGAGTCCTCCTGAATTATAAGCATGCAGCAACTGAACTGAGAAATTTGACAGAAACAGTACTGCAAACAATTTTGTTCCCTCCTCACCAGCAGGCATTTATTCAGTAAGTTAGCACAGTGCAAACACTGCATTGTTACAGCTAATACTGAATCCTCCACAAGAGCCACTATGGTAGTAGACTCTTCACGTGTCTGTATTAGAGGCAAAATACTTCACAAGCACCAAAAGTAAGTGTAAGGCATGCTCTGTACTAGATGATACTGACCATTTTAGGTAATACGAGAATATTTTCAGTGGTTAGATACAAATTGTTAATTTCAATTGATTAGATTATCTGTTACAAAGTATAATGCATTTTTCCCACATATATAGAGACAGGCCTTCAGTAATGTATATTCCACTATCAAGAAGAGAGTTACAGTTTATAAATATTTCTTTCAAAAGAGATCTACCTGAATTTCTTCCTTTGTTCTAGGAAAATATGTATTATTTTCATATTTACATCATGAATGAATCCTAAATTTACCTGCCTGCATGCAGACACAAGTAAGAATTTGGTGTGGGGATGTAACTATGCAAAATGGAGCCTATTATGACAAACTTTACAAAAGCTGTCATTGCAAAGGAAGTCTGAACATTGCACTTTCTTACATCTTTACAGACATATAGTTTACAATCCTAGGAAATCTAGATTTGCTGGCAGGCCTAAAGGACATGATTCTACTTCTACCTTGGAAATACACAGTGTTCACCATCTTCTACTAGCAATAGAAATGGGAATTTATTTCTGTTTCTCCAACCACAGACTCATCATTGTAACAGAATTATTTTAATTGGTCTGGTTCTTGCCTGCAATCTCCAGGCAAGTAGGCTCTGAACCTTCCCAACATGAGTGATGCTGTCTATCTGACTAATCAGTGTGTATCAGATGTGTCAGACATAACGCATTACAACTATCCCAGGTCATTTTGTTCTAGTTGACAAGACATTTGGATATACCAAAACTGCAGAATAAAAAGATGACATTGAGAACTTATGCAACTATTCCATATAGTATTGACATTTTCCTAAGGGGCACAGCCTTCATAACCTTAATCTAAGTGAAATGGTGATGGTGAAGAAATAAGTAATTCTGGGGGATGAGCTAATTCTTAATAGTTTATTTTCTACTAGACACCTTAGATGCTTTGCTAGGCACTGTCAGGCACTGATATAAATCAGTAGTGCAGACTAGCTTAGCCAGCTTCTTTAATATGTACGTATTGGCTTTAATTGAGGGCATAATTTCAAATTAAAAATATAAAAAGGAAAAAGGACACTCTTGCAGTAAGGAATTTTGCAACAGCTTTTAGAATGGCTTTGATGAAAACCTCACTTAAAATTCATGCGTTCCCAACCTTTTTAAGCCTTGCAAGTAGACTGGCTACATGTTCATGCTGCTCTGCTCTGGCGAGATCTTCTGCAGTCTTCCCATCCTGTTAAAACACAAATTATTAGCAGCAGTTCCTTCATTTTTCTTTTACATATGGGCATTTGGATGCCACCATAACAAGATAGCAAAGTCAACATTCCTCCCCCTGAATTCCATCTCTCTTCTCACCAACTGGAGGATGGTAGTGATTTCTAGGTATTGCCCACTGAATAGATTTAAAAGGTCACAAAGAAAGGACTCATCTGCATATTGACTGACATGAATAGCAGGTGAATGTTTACCAATGGATAAAGACTGACAGTGGCATATCAGTCACTGGAGGATTCCAGAAAGAAGAAACTTGTAAGGGATGCGGTTTAAAATTGCATCAGCTGCCTTCAGTATTCTGGTCTTGTCATTTAGTTACCTAAACATGTCAGCAGTTTAATATTAAGGAGACTAAAAGAAAAACTGCCCAATGCTTTGACTCTTACAGCTATCTTATGCTATGGTACTTTTTTAAATTTTGGTAAGAGATAACTAATTTCTGAGTACTTTGCTATTCTCACTATTTCAGATAAGAGAATTAGAAAATACATCCACAAGCAAAACAGCAAGTTACTTTCCTATTCAAGCTTTCCCAAAAAGTACAGAGTATCGACACACTGGTATAGCAATAGGTAAGCAGAACTGACATATAAAAAGGGCTTGGTTACAGGATCCATGGAAGTATATTTTGCACCTACTGGTAATATTTCATTACAATTGCTGACTGGCTCCCTATATTGCAAATCAGACAGCCTGCAAGAGCTGATCCTGAGTTCAAGTCACATTTGCAAGCATCTGCATCCAAAATTATTAATCAATCTGACAAATTTAAAGTTGGTTTAGAAACGTCCATGAGGAGAATCCAACAACACAGTGCCAATTAACACGTGTGCAAAACAAATGTTTTGGGGCAATTTTCAAACATTTGAAATGATTGTATACTCCAGCAGTGGAAGGTTTTCTAATGTCAATAAACACCGTCCATGCAATCAAATTAAAAATAGACTAGTTCCAAAATGGGCTTTAACCCAGAAAGAAGGCAAGGAATTCATAATACAGCCCAGTTACTTAATGGTGTTGGAAAAGTTAGCTCCTCAGAAATGGTATACTGAGAGAAGAAAAAGGCCATTAATTCTACTGCACTGGCTCAGAAAGAGCTTTAATGAACTTTTCAGAACAGTTTGACAGCCCTCTAGCGCACCAATGCAAAACTGAAATATTAAAATCTCAATATGCAAGTTCCTTTGGTCCTCTCCTCCTTTTTCCTTCTCTCTGCCACCACAGTGCTGGAATAATGGATGGTTACATATATTCAATGTAATGCTCCTGCTAGATTTAGTATCAGCACTATTTATTTTGTTATGTCCTTCAAACTGACCTAAACTGAAGAGATAAAATGTATTTTTATCTTGGAAGGGTCCACACAGGCAATTATACCAACACAGCTGTCATGACATAAATGAAGTCCAACTGCTCAAGAATGCCCCCATCACTCTTTTATTTTGTCTCATCTCTACAGTACGTAGTAGTGCGAATACATATACACAATGGGATGTAACTAACAAGCAAAAAAGACAAAAGCAAGTGACAAAGGAAATCTGTAGGGCATACTACCAAGTCCACTGCATGCACATTTCATTATTATAAATAAGGAACATGGCAATATACAATCCAATAATTATCAAAAAGTAATTATTAAGTCCTAAACTTATTAAAGCCACAGTTCCAAGTCTATTGCCATTCTCCTCCTACATAAGATCTGTGCTTAAAAGAAAAAGCTGCAGCGCTAAATCTAGAGGAAAACAACATAAAAATTAGTATTTTCTACCAAATTGGTAAAGCAAATGACACAGAAGTTTCTTCCTTTCCCCCTCCATCTCAGCCATCTCAGGAATAATTTGTTAGGAAAAGAACTCTGAAATATGTGGACACAACTAAAATCTAATGACAACATGTCTTCCTCATACAGAGCAGTAGTTATTTGTAAGCAGAATACACTGGCTACAGTGTGCAGCAATGTAGAATGATCTGCTGAATCTGAATACAAAACATGGTTAGTTTGTTCAAAACACGTAATGGCATGCATGATGTCTATAATTTATTGTGCATATGATGATGGACACTTCATTCCTGCTGTGGGCATGTCATTAGGAGGATGTTTCTGGCCTTACCAAGAATGAAAAATGCCTTCAGTCTCACTAACTGGAAGCAGTGGTGCTGATTCTGACATGAATGATTTAGTTTACAAGGACAGTTGCATGCTAGCTCACTCATCCATGCAATCACACATCTCTCACCATAAAATCAGAACTTTTTAACTCTCTTAAAGCATGAAAAATATTTAAGATACCTACAATGCATTTATATGTTTCTCAAATGTGATGTGAAATGATGTATGTCCTAATGAAGTGACTCACTATGCTTATAGAAAACACAATGATACAAGTAATTCTAGATGAAAAAATTATTAGGTATGGATGAAGTGGTAGCTGTAATGTAGCATAATCAGTTCCAAATTCAGTTGCAAGAAGGGAACAAGTAGACAAGAGATATATAACAAATACCACTCATGTTGTATAACAACAGCTTTTTTTTTCAATTTCAAAATGTAATGTCCTTTTCCTACAGCTGTCTATGAGTTCTTTTTCTACTTTCATGCATAAAAGAACAGGAACAGTCTCTCTCAATACTTACAGAGGTTAATGCTTCTACATTGGCACCAGTAAGGCAAAGGAACCTGACAACATCAAGAATGCCATTGTTTGCTGCCAGGTGTAAAGGTGTTCTTCCATACTAACATGAGGAAAAAAGTGTCACTACATTAGTCAAAGAACTTCACTTCAGATTTCATGAGTAATAATCAAACATATTATACAATTATACATACTGATACACAGGAAAGGTTTTGCAAAAACTGCAAGAAAAATTACTTTTGATTACAGCTTAAACACAACTGATGAAAGTGCAATTAAAACAAAGGCTAGATGACTACTTAAAAGATGGGGAAACAATTTTCTAGCTAAATCCCTCACAACGGTGGAAGAATCCTTAGGAGGGTTTTTTTGCTATATTTGACAACGTCATTTAATTCCAGAAAATGTAATTGCCTTTTTACTTAATTAAATACATACCACTTAAACAACACTGATTCCTTAACCTTTAGAACTCTGGGTTCTACTTCAATCCAAGTACTACTGAAGATTAAATAGCTCCCCTTTTACCCAAAGAAATAAATGGAATGAATGAAAGAAGTCAGCATGAAATAATGTATTTTTTCAGTGAAGAGGGCTGTAAAATATTACTTTTCCAATTTTTCCTTTTTTCCATGAATCTCTTCACTGACAACAGGTCCTCATGACACCCACTTCAGTTTTTGCAAGTTCAGAGCTACTGCTACAAAACCTACCATTTATTCTCTGCTGACAGCCTACTAAACTTTGAAACTTTGGTAAATTTGTGAAGTGAGTCATTTAATACTTTGCATTTGGCCACTTTGAGAGACAGAAAAATGAAGGAAAAGACCTTTTCATATCAGAGAACTTGAAAAGATCACCTAAGGCAACAGGTGAGCTGACAAACAACCTAGTTCAGCATCTATATTCCATTTACCTTATTAGTGACATCCAAACTACAATTTGCTTCACAGAGTGCCACCACAATAGGCACGTTCCCATCTTTGCAGGCCACATGTAAAGGAGCATTGCCATGTCTGTCTTGGAAATCTACAAAACATCCTTGACTGATGAGAGTTTTAACTACTTCTACTTGACATCTTCTTACAGCAAGGTGCAGGGCTATATGACCATCCTGAAATAAAGAGACAGCTTGTGAGATCAAATAATGCTAAAAATCAAAACATTTAGTAAAGTCACAACCATCTCATGTAAAAGGGTGCATCTCCTTGCCTCAAGAATCACAACAGTTTTTAATTTGAAGGTGAAGGCAGAGAGATGCACCATATCTGTCAGAACAAATAAGCCACAAATGAGATGAAAGCAAATTTCTGTTAAGCCACTGGTCCTTGCAGTGGAGCACCTGAAATACACACATTCTCTTCTAATAGCTTTCCTCAGAGGGAGGACAGTGATCAACAGTAACAACCAGATGAATATTGTAAATTCTAGACAGAAGTTAGTGATGCAAAAGTCATGCAATCTGCTTTCTGATCAGTAACTTTAAAGACAGAACTTTCTATCTATGGAACAACTTAGAGAGACAGTGTATCTGAAAAAAACCAATTTAATTCTTTTAGAAGCGAAAACTTTTTTCTGAACTCACTTTAGTAACTATCTAGTCAATACTACTAGAAAAGGTAGCTAAAAGGCCAGCCATACCTAAAATACAAGCAATGAAATTCCAAATTTATTTATTTGGATTACACCATGAAAGACAAAATTGATTCTGAATTAAACAGAGTTATATTTTTAAATAGTTCCTATTGTAAATGGGTGTGATTTATCCAATCCATAGTAATCAAAAGCCAACACCAAATCCATCTTTTTCTCTCAAGTTAACAGTTTGTTGCCAATTACAGAACCTAATGTTCCTGTAATTTTTCGAAGAGTGTTACTCATGAGGTGATAAATGATAACGAGATGATAGATCAGCAAAAATGCAATCATGGAACAATTATCATCAGTGGACAACTTTAAAGACTATTTCAGCCATCAACAGGCCCTGTGTGAACTGCTACAAAAATTCACGTTGTCGAAACAACGCTGACTTGCAGCACTCAAACAAAGCAACTGAGAGACATGTCCCTGTGATCTCTGAACATAACTAACCTTGTCTGTGGCATGAAGGTCAGCCCTGTGTTCTGCCAAGCATTCCACAATATCATGGTAACCTCTAGCAGATGCTGTCAGGAGCGGGGTCTCCCCTTCTTTGTTTTTAATGTTCACATTGCAACCTGCTTCACAGAGCGCTTTGGCAACAGAGTAGTAGCCATGCCAAGCAGCGCAGTGCAGTGGGGTTTCTTCTTCCTATCAACATCAAAAATCAAACAACAGTACTGAACCAAACTTCAGGAAAAACAATTCCCCAACTTAAAAATACAAAATGATATGAACAAAAAAGACAGTCTACTAAGTAAGTCCTATAAAAAGATTTTGTAATTTCTAATGCTGACATTCTAAAACTAAGAGTAACTTCAGCTGACATACAAGTGATTATGGTACCCTTGTATGTCAGGAATCCTACTTTAAATCCATCCATGCTCCTGAGGCTAACTGTCTTGGTTCTCTCACTTGAAAACTGACCCTTGTTCACAAACAACTTCTATCTCCTGTGTGCTGTGACAAAACCAGTGTCTAAAACAGATCAATCACCACGGAAATGCAAATCCCACTAGACCTGCAGTTAGAGGCAGGTCATTCTGCTTCCCATGTTGAGAAAGCACATCCCAATGTTCTAGGAGTGAAAATACTTAAAACCCTAAGTTCTTTAAAGACACATCACAACAAGCCTTTGAAATTGTCTGCATGTGGAGTTCAGTTGTGACTGAAGTACTAATTTGCTTTTTGCTTGAACCCAGGAAACTTAAAAATATTCAACTTCAATTCATTGTACATCAGAGCAGTTACATGGAACACCATTAAAATCCTCAAATGTTTCACAAAAACATGCTGAAAGTAGCCCACCGAAAAAGCAGGGAGAATTAAAACCCACCAGAAGAAGCAGCTCTATCATTCTAAGAAATAGGATATCCTTTCTGTACCTGGCAATTATCCAAGAGGAGACAATTGAGGTTGATAATAGCAGAGAACCTGGACTGTATTCAAGGTTTCTGTAAAAAAATTGAGCATGTCCTGTCCTCCCTCAGCATAGTGCTCCTTAAACAATAAAAAGGAAGTCCTAGAGGACGCAGCACCTGGGGAGGCTTGTGGAACTCACACACATGGAGTCAAATTTGGGTCAAATGGATTTTCTTTTTCTATTAAGCCTTTTCTTCTGTGTTTTCTTGCAAGAGTTCAGACCTCTAAAGAAACTCTCCTGAGGCCTCCTCTCATTTTCAAAAATGAGTCCTTGACACTGCAGAAAAATGCTATGACTGCTAAAACCAAGCAGAATTCAAGCAAAAACTAATAAAAATCTTTAGCTGAACTCACAGAGTACACACCACCATCCACACCTTTATGCAGTTGTTTGTCCATCTTTAAGCTTTTGTTTTTGAGACAACCTGTGTTTTATCGCACTGGTTGGTTCTCTGAGTTTTTCACATAATCTTTATCTATTAAGAGCTATCAAAACTTCTGTAATTCCTGTTTGCAAACATGCCAGAGGCTAAAAGTGAGACTTGAGGTTTTGACCACGTATATAAAGCCTTATTTGTTGAAAAACATGCAGGCAGTTCATGACTCACCTTGTCTTGAAAGTTTGGGTTGGATCCAATGCTACAGAGAAATTGAACCACATCCACATGCCCGTACCGAGCTGCCACGTGGAGAGCGGTCTCCCCAGACTGCAATTACAGGAGAACATGCCAGTGTAATCTCCTGTGTCATGCCATGATATACACTGCCTGTACACCGTGCACAGCCTGAATGCCCTGAATCCTGCACGGGACACTCCTCCCTCTCCACTGCCCAGCCACACAGCTCCATCAGCAGAGCTTGCAAACTGGCTGTACATGATAGACACACCACCAACTGGCAGGTAGGTTATTCCTTCAAAGGCTTTCTTTTTCCAGAACTTATTTTCCTACTTTATTTCTTCCAGATCACAGCCACGACGGGATTTCTAAGCAATATGAGGAGGAAGCTGTGTGTGCAATTGTGTTGAAACAGATGTATTATTTCTATTCATAATATTTCCATATGCTTCCCCCCACCCTGTTTATTCATTTGTATACCCTGGAGCATTTTGGTGACCATGTCTAACTATTTGCAAGACTTTCTTTTTTGAAATAATATAAAACAGAAATGGTGTTTTTATTAAGAGAGTAACCTCTTCCCTAGCAGCCTTAACAGGAGTCAAACAACAATTTTACTAATGTACCTTGCCTTAGTTCCCTCAACAAAGCAAACTGTGTTTCACAAGTCTAATTTTTTCTGTACTGGAGCTTTGGCTAGTATAAAATCATTGCTATGGTATAAAAATTTAGCAGCAACTAGCTGCCAGGGCATATGTTGCTCAAATAACACTGCAAAGACAAGGTAAGTGCTCATCAGCTATAAATTGTTAGGCTTCCTTATACTCAGCTTAGTAACAGTCAAATTTCCTTGTCAGACAAAAGTGGTTTTCAATCAAGAGGAATGAAAAACTGCATCACGATTTCACCCTGAGTTCCAATGAGAAATCAAGTCTTCAAGTGAAAATTAATTTAGATTTGTACTTCCCCACCTACCCACCATGTACTCACCACATTTAACATGCACACTTGGCTAACATTTGTCAGGAAAATAATCAGTACATCCAGCTACTTTAAAGCTCTGTTATCATGGCCCTATACATCAACTTAGAAAACCATACTAAAAATGTCAGTTAAATTCTTGGAATTGTGGCACAGCTGAAAACCATTTCAATTGAAAGACCTCTCTCTTTTCTAAGATAAAGTTATAGGAAGAGGCCCTCTGTGTAAAAAAGGAGTTGTTTTCTTACCTTATCCTTAATATCTAAAGGACATTCATTATCACTGAGAAATTTCAGCGTTTCTACATGTCCATGTCGAGAAGCCCAGTAGATTGCATTAGATCCAGCCTGTCAAAAATACTTCATTTCAGATGTTATTGATCAAGCTAAAATCCTAATTCTAGATTTTCAACTGAGGTACACGTGCATTTAGGTGTACACAGACACACCGAAAAGCTATTCAAGCTTACATGAACACATTCACTTTTAAAAAAAATTCAAAGTGATTCAACAACCCTACAGAACAACCTCTCTATGCAAGGATGATTAACAGGATTACTAACTGTTTGCTAGGATAATCCTCTTCTCCCTTATTAGGGAGTTCCTTGGAAAGAACAGTCATGAGATAAAAACCTTTCTTCTATTTGCTTTACCATCTATTAGATGGAGAAGCAGACAGTTCTTCAAGATTGCTTTAAATGTATTGTTACAGCACATTTGGAAAAAAAAGCTTATTGCAAAGCATATCCAAATCATGTCAAATATGAATTTTTGTTGCAACATTCCCCATGGCTAAAATATTCATTTATCATTCCATATTAAATAAAGTTCACTATTGTGTTTTAGGTCAATCACTAATTTGAACTAATTGAGGTGGTTTTGTAAGCATGAAGTACATTATAAGATTAGTATAATTCAAATATCATTCATTACTTCAGCTAATACAGTGATGAAAATCAGAGGACATGTATTAGTAACAAATGACATTGCTAAAAACTTGGTCTTATGTTTTTGCTGTGGAAGACAAAACCCAGGACCTATAGCTCAGAGTTTTTAATTTCCAATACCACTTGGTCTGCGCTGCTTTTCTTCTGCTAACTGTACTAAAAACTTTATAAAAAGCAGTTGACAAGCAGAACGCCAACCTTATCTTGAACATCAATACGAGATCCACGCTTTAAAAGCAACTGAAGCATCTGAATGTTTCCACAGCCAGCAGCAATCAGGAGGGGTGGTGTTCCATGCTAACAATGAAATACAAGCAATGATATAATTAATTATTGAAGGGTTAAGAAAACACTGGAATAGAAGGCAGGCATTGAATAGTATTTCTGGATTTTCAAATTAATTCTTCAGGAAATATTGTATGAAAATAATTTATCCCTTTGTTAAAAAAAAAAAGGATAGCAATTCTCCATATTTTTAAGATGAAATCATGATATATCACACAGTAAATTTATGCTTTTTAAATTAGGAATATTAAGCTCTTGTTAGCCTTGTTTGGCAAGAACATTCCCCCTTTCAATCTCTTTGCAGCCACCACACACCTCAGACACAAGCCATCAGCAACATCTGGGAAAGTGAAACAGGACTGCCCATGTAAACAAAAAATACAGCAGTTTCTTAAACGGTCCAAGACACCATCACAGTAAAATAACATACATTTTACTTCTATACTGCTCTTCATGAATATTTCTGAAAGTACTTTGTAATGAAGGTCACTATAACCATGCAAAAAAGTGTGACCTTGTCTTTAACCACTTAAGAAATCACTGTATTTTTTGTTTTCATGGCCAGTATCATTTCACTTTCCTAGATGTTGCTGACGCATTGAAATACTGTAGTGGACAAGAAATTTCATTACTGAAAATGAACACTGCCACCTAACATCTGCACATAACCTACTTCTGCAGTTGCAACTTCTGTTTCTAACAACGCTTTGCAAAGTCAGTTTTAGCAGTCTGGTTATTCTTAGGTATTCTGCCATCTTCATTGGCCACAAGAAACAGCAACTGCAACCAGGAGTGAAGGCTGATATTTGATACACCACAGTTCCTGACCGTAGATTTGAGTTATACTTTTGAAATGCCTAGGCAAAAAAATCCCATTTTGGGCTCCATTTTAATGTATTTTGAGAAGACTGAACACGGAGAACATGATAATTTCTCCTAGAAAAAAGTCAAATTTTTTTCCCCATTCCCTTGCCTTTTCATTTCAGGTGTTACATTTGTATTTTACAACCACACTGCTCTATTCAACACGGTGGTAGCTAGTCCTCCACACACCTCACACCTCAACACAGACCCACACTACCTTGTTGGGTTGATTGACATCGTAATTTGCCAGAGATCCCAGAAGGTGCTGTAATCCAGGAACATTGTCATCATTGATGGCATGAATAATAGCTTTCATCACAAAAGAATCTTCCTCATCCTTGCAATTAAAGGTGAAAGAAGAAAAAATTGTTAGCTTTAAGAAAAAAATCATATCTAAACAGCTGCCAAGACATAAAAAAATATTAAAACCTAAATTTTTTGAATTTTTTTTTTGTAAAGGAGTGCAAGTTGTAATGTTTCATGAAGCATATGGCTAGCACATATGCATGTTATTTGAAAACCCACCCCAAACACCTCCCCCCCCCCTCACCCCCCCCCCACCCCNTCTAGTAAAATATGCTTCCCTCTTCTTCACACACAAACCTCTTGCTCACTGAGATTCCACACAGGTGTCTTTTATTAGGTGTGTTCTTTTTTTCTCATAGGAAAAGTAGATGATAGATTTCAAAAGAAGCAATACTTGCATAAAATGAAACTATTTTATGCATATATGTGACGATTAAAAAACCCAAGAGGCGCATGAATACCAACTGTGGTATCAGGTTTTGTGCCATCCACAGGAGAGGTGCTTTGGTCCAAGCTTTCATCTATTCAAATGGATCAGTTTAAAATCTAGAACCCAAGTAATAAGCCTAGATACCTCTGTAGGTGTAACTTTATTTTTCTCCTCTGCACTAGAATTTCAAAGAGCTGAAATTCACAGAGCCCATTATTTGGATTGCTCTTACCTCCTCTCTCCTGAGGTTTCAGATTTTTTAGGACACTAACATTAGGCTATAAATCCTTTCTGCTGGAACACAGGTGTGAAATGCTGATCCAGAGTTAAAAAGCATACAGATAGCTGAGGTGGGGGGGGGGCAGTGGGCAGGGAAAGGAGAGCAAGAGGAGAACAAAGAGTTCAGAAGCCGAAAGATAAGAGGAGAAAAAGTGGAAACGTGAGCATGGAGCTGCACAGGAGGGACATGGGGAAGACAGTATGCATAAAAAAGGGCTTTGCAGAATTTTTGAAGTTTGATCCTATTAATGCACAGAAAAGACGATATTCCCCAGCTCTAAACATATTAACACACATTCCTTGCTGATCACAGGGAATTTGTGAAGTGTGTATTAAAACTTGTAGAGTAAGCTAAGAAGAATGCTTTTGGATTTACAAGGATTTGGAATTACAAAACATACAGCAATTGCTCCTAACTACTCAACTTCTGTCGTACCTAATACCACAAACTGAATACTGGCCAACTCTAAAATTTCCTCCTTAAATAACTGCTTGTTGTGACCCTGCCATCTAGCATTCATTGGATTTAAAATGATCTCAACGATCTTGAATATAAGGTGAAAAAAAAGAAATACAAGGTCCCCATATTAGTCTACACAATGATGATGTAAACGATGAGTAAAATTCAGATGACACTTTTTCACCATGTAATTGTTATGTTACAAAAAAATCCTCATGAATCACACTTCAAAACAAAGAAATGAATTTTTGACACCAGGTATCAGCCTCAACATGGTAAGATAAATTTCAAGGTTTCAAGATGCATAAGATCAAACTAAGTATAACTGACCTTTGTAGCCTGATAATCTATTTCCTCCTAGTTATGAGGTTAGCTAATCATGCAAATCTTCAAGAGCCTAATATTTCTGTTAGTTTGTATTCTAAATATGTAAGAACACACTTACCAGAGTATCATCACTTCTTGCGACACTCATGCTACTTCTGGACAAGAAAGATCTTGATAGTCTTTGGCACAAGGATATTAAGCGCACTGATTGCTTTGTAAAAATAAGGAAAAAAGCTATATGTAAAAAAAGTAGAAAATTCTGATAGGGTGCTACTGGAGAGATTTTAAAGGACTTAACAAAACAAACTGAAGTTTGACTTCAACACCCCATCTGCTTTTTATATTGAATTTGAAACTTCAACTTTTGTGATTTATAATCCATCAGATGCACAAAGCAAACAATCCACACACAAGCATTTGTATGCAGTTCATTTACAAAGAAGTCCTCTCCCATACTACCATACTCAAGCACTTAATTTAGTCCCAGTGACAGAAGAATGTGTTTCTCCTTGTTTCTTTTCCACTCTTAAATGTGCTGACCTTTCACTGGAACAGGCAATGCTACTGCATTTGCATGTCACCAACATTTTGATGTATTATTGAAAGACTTACTTTCCATTTTCTTCGTGCTGCAAACTTCTTGAATTTCTCCATATTCACTGCAGAAGCTTTTCTACTGAGTGCTTGCTGAGTGTCTTTCGGCTGTGAGCAAGAGGAAAATAAAGCTGTTCTTAAAAATTCCATAATTTCTGCATGTAAGACTCTGTCCCACAGTGATGACTTTCACTTACATTATAATGTATTCCTATCCTATGTAATAATAAAGTAATTGTAAGCACATAATTTTAATATTCAGAGTCTAGTCTGGCACACAGATGGAATTTCTTAAGAAAATGCTGTAAGGGATATCTAGACCTACAAATGCAACACTAAAATGTGCTTTTTCGTTCTAAACAAAAGAACCCTTCAAACGTCAGAACATTCAGCCTTGTCCTTCACCTCCCTCTCTGATAGAGGCATTTGATTTCCAAGATAAATTCTGTCTTCTGGGAAGATTTCCTGACTGATTTTAAATGCAGTCAATCTTTGTTACAGGCTCAGTGTAATCACCTGGATGATGCTGAAAAATTACCCTCTCCCCAAACAAAACCATATCCCTCCTACCAGTCCAGCAAGCTCTAAGCCTCTATCCTTTCAAATTTTTCATGGGCTAATACTAAGCACCAATGACTAGTGGAGTATATAAAATTTTGCATTTTATGATCCCATTCTTGAAGTAATTTTTACGGAGATATATATATATACACACACACAGACACACACACACACATATATCTCATAGATTCATGGAAAGGCTTGGGTTGGAAGGGAACTAGTTTCAACCTTTCCTGCCATGGAAATGCATGTAAAGATAGTGGTGGGAAAGGGGAAAAGAAGATATGACCAGTGGAGTGGGAATCAAATGCCTGGAAAGTTAAGTTATAAAGCAGCGTAATAGGGTACAAAACAACCTGCCTCTTTGCATGAGTGTGGAACTTGGTCCAAGAACAGACCAACTCACACAGTGCTTGCTTTAGTGGTTTAAAATACCATGTCAATACGTTCCACACATATCAACTATTTCAGATTACCTCAGCAAAAGTCAGCAAAGCATGGTCAAATTTGTAGTTTGGCACATTGGTGTAGAAATGCCTTCCCTTGGATGTTGTATGGGGAATGCAAGCAATTGTGGCACGGATAAATATTCCGCTAACTGATTCTCTGGGAAGTGGAGTGAGACCACATACCCACTGTGCATCCCCATATCCTGGGAAATGAATGGCACTAAATGGGTTTATTACTCACAATCAGACTGTGATACAGAATTTAAAAAATTAACAGCCAGGTTAATTACACACATTGAGAACCTCAATCCAAACCAAACACTGAAACACTGAAGAAGGAAGTGGACCACCAAACCAACTGCTCTCTTCAGTCTCAAGGGGAAGAACGGAAGAGAGATGACTGTTTTTTTCCCAGTCTAAATAAGGGCATTAGAAGAAGAAAAGTTATTGTGAATTGGACTGGATTCAGAGATGGTATGTTTGTCAGTGCAATGCTCTCTGAAGATCAGCTTCTCTGTCTGACCATGAGTTTAATTTCCACAGGGGACTACTTCCCTACTGTTAACTCACATAGAGCATATATTAATGAAGCCTTCATTCTGCATGTGCTAGCTTTCACACAGACAGCTTTCCAAAACAGTAAGTTACATTAGACAATTATGACAATACTCAAGGTTAAGGAACTTGAAAAGCATGAAATTAAGACTGATTAAAAACAGGACAACAGAGAATGAATAGCATGCTAACCTTGATCCAAGGATGCAGCAAACTGTCTTGAATAGTCATTCTCTTCCTTTAAGAGAATAAAAGATAGAACTGTTTCAGACACTAATAAAATGCATACTGTTTTATGTTTATTAAACAATCATCTCCAAATACCATGTAATTTTAAATAGTAGAGATGTAAATGCCACACAGAAGAAAAACAACTCACTTTGGATCTTTGACAAGAAGTCTCCGTATAAAGTCTTTAGCTAGGGCACTGGTATTACTGAAGAATTCTTCTTCAAATTCATAATTCACAGCAGACACATTTGCCAGTGTTTCCTGTTTGGTTTCTCCAAGAAACGGAGACGCACCACTTAGACTGCAAGAAAGACAGAACATTCCTAGTGTTGTAACACTACTGCTTCAACCCTCTGAGACCAAAAAGTGGTGGAAAGTGAGCAGTTTTCCATTTTAAGGCTGCAAATATAATTTAATGAAACTGTGATGCAGCAGGGCAAAAAAATTTGCTGTAATTTCTAAGAATACTATTAAGATCTAGCTGCAGGAAAGTCACCTACAGATTTGAAGACAGTTTCCCATGCTAGCTCAATCCTGATTAATGGGAATTCCTTCAGTAATTATTCTGCTTTTAAGATCCTGCAACTTGAATCACGTGTGCAATCAGAATGGTTTGATTTGTAGAGACACCATCCAACACCAAGAGGATAGAATAAGAATTAAAAAACAACAGCATTTGCAAGAAACACCCATAGATTTTGGTACTTACAGAATGTAAGTTATTACACCAATGCTCCTGGATTGAAGTAAAAATGAACAAAAAAAGGATGAGGGAGAGGAGAGAAAAACAGATGGAAAGAGAGAGAGGGGAGAGAAAAAAAAAAAGGTTAGAACATAAGCATAATCATGAGAGATTTATTTCAAGTAAGATCCAATAACTTACCACATATCTGCTTCAAGACCAAGAGGCTCATAATTTACTATTTCAGGAGCTAAAGGAAAAAGCAGCAAGATAAGTACCTAGGCAAAAAACAGGTATAAGTCTCACTCTGAGTCCATGTATGTCAGAGATAATAAGCTAAGATGGTGATAGATTAAAACACTTGAAATCAAATGCTATAAATTGCTTATTTAAATTTCATTTCATTTAAATGTCATGAATTACACACAAATTTCCTAATCTGTAAATCAGCCAAGCCAAGCTAAGTCACAAATACTGTTTAACAGACTGAAAAAGAATTGTTAGAAGAAACAACAGTTTTCTCACCAACAAACTCTGGCGTTCCAAAGATGTTTTTGAATTCATTTCCAAAGTCAATTTTGTGGGCTAAACCAAAGTCAATAATCTTGATTCGTGGCTTTGGTACATTCCTGTCCAACAACATTATGTTTTCAGGCTTTGAGAAGGAGGAAAGGGGAGAGAAAGAGAGATTACACATAAGTACAAACTGTAGACCAATGCTCTTCAGCACTGAACATTTCTTTTTACCTCCACTAGACACTTGAACTGTGTTTTAGGAAGAAAAATCCTGTCTTTTCCTATTATGACCTAACATATGCTAAAAGTTAACTACAGTAAATTAGGATTTCATGTTGATGCTGGAGTGCTATGAGTGTTTTCAGATCCAGTTGAAAAAGGCATCTAGGTCAGAATGTTTCACCCAGATCCCTTTCACATTAAAAAAAACCCAAAAAAACCCCCCAAAACTTAGTCCTCATTTTTATTTCAGGTTTCTTTCCTTAGAATGGTTTAATTTTGTCAGAAGGTGCCATTTCCCCTGAACAATCTTACAGACAGGAACTCTTTACAGCTCAGTAACTTCTTTCCAATGGCTGAGCTTTCCCCTGTCTACATAAGCTAGCAAAACAAAACTGTGGCCAAGATCTGCATGTTGACTGATCTGTGGCTAGAATTACAAAGGACTTTAATGGATGTTGCTTACAGTTGTTGAAGTTTTTATCTGTTCAACGCACCTTAAGATCAAAGTGAGCAATTTGCAGAGAGTGGAGATACTGAACACCATTAAGTATCTGTTTGAGAAATTCTGTGGCTTCCTCCTCAGTGAGAGATTCTTTTTCAGCTAAGAAGTCGAAGAGCTCTCCACCTGCAACACTTGGAGAGCAGAAGCAGAGTAATTGACATGCTTGTTTTAACCAGTGGGTTCCTTTTAGTCTAGCTGTCCTCAAACCTTGAAAAGCCTTGAAAAGGATCCAGATACTTTAAATGTTTCAAATATCAGAAAAAAATGAAGCAAATTACTTAGTTCAACACTCTTAATTCAAAAGAGCTGGTAATTCCCTCCCTCCCCCTGAAAAGAATACAGGAAAAAGAGTCTTACTTTCAGACAAAAAAAAGTTCAGAAAACCCAAACAAACATGGTTAACAGTATTTAAATTTAAATGAAGTAGAACCTCCTACTCTCTGTATGCACATTTAAAAGAATAAAATTAAATATGAATAAAATTAAATATGAATAAAATTAATATCAAAACATACTAACACAATAGGACATTACATTATCTAGAAAATAAAACATGAATTCGCTCATATCAGTAAAACATTTGATTTCTACACCCTCATTGAAAAATAAAAAAATTAAAGCTTATTTTGAAATATTTATTGGCAGCTGTTCTACTATTTAGTTTCTAAACTCCCCAGAGCATCCAACTTTTTGAAAACAGATTCTGTTTTTGAAATACTGTATTACATACAGCACCTATATTGTATTTGTACTGTAACATGACAATACCTTTTCCACAACAAAATGCCCTTAAGACTGTTTCCAGCAAGTGTTCTAGCCCCACAGCAGAAAGAAAAGAGGTAAGACAGGGTACATAAACACATCTGAATTTCTGCATTTGAGAGAGAGGGAAATAAAGAGAAGTTCACCCTCTTCTCAGCTCTGTCAAGCAGCTCTTACTCCGTCAACAGCATAAAGAGATACTGAAGTGATAGGAAACTTGAATTGTGAAGTGGCAGAACTACAGCTATTCCCAAATAACAGATAAACACGTTTCAGCTGAAGGACATATGACTGCCCACTGTGGCAAACTACTTTTCTCATCTGTGAAAGCAGGGTTACTACTCCTAGTCTTAGTGATTGTAAAAATGGTCATAATACCCCCTGTTTTCATTTGTAGTGATATTAAAACAAATTCAGAAAGTGCATCCTAATTTTTATTGCTTTTCTGCAGGGAAAGAAAATGATCTGTTCATGATTTAAAGCTCTGATTATGAAACATGAGGTGGTGATTAACATATAACAATAGGTAAATAGTTTGGGCAAATTGCTGGAAATACATTTGACTTCTTTATCATGTCTACTTTTTAAGAGACTTAATCTGCATTATTGTAATGCAAATTGCATGAAAAGTGTATTTTAATCAGCTATTGGAGCTTTCATTGAGCTGCCTAGACAATAATGAGAGTATTGTTTTGGGTATTATTTGTGTTGTAATATTTTCTGCATAAAAGCAATTATTGAAACAAAGTGCCATTAAAAGATAAGAATTATAGACTGTAAGGAGGAGAGGTCACTTCAATGATTTTTTGTTGTTGTAGAGACATTGAAACGGAATTCCGAATGATTAGATCCGACTTGTTATTTTACAGAGACTGGTCAGAAGCATCTTCCAAATAGACACACAGGCATATTCCCTCATTTGCTTCTCACTAAAAATAAAAAAGTAAATGTTTTCAGGCCAATGTCAGTATCTCTGCAGCACTGCACTGAACGGTGACATTAATTTCCAATTATTGGGCTGAAGACCTTAGCATCATGTGAAGCTTGTTTCTACATGTTTACAAGTGAGTGTTGGCTGCAGTTGTTGAGTGGTGTAAACTGGAGCACAGCCTTGCCACACAGAGGAGGCAGACTCATGGTGACTACTGCCCCAGCTGTGGGTAGCTGTGGCAGCAGCCACAGCAAAACCCATCACCTGTGTGCATTCAGCATGGTTTGGCACTGGGCTAGCAATCACAGTTTGGGGAACCAGGGAAGAGGGATCCTCAGCGGAGGAAGAGCTTGTAAGACTGCACAAAAATACTGCATCTGGTCCTGCTTTTCAAGCAGCTGGAAACCCTGCAAAACAGCAAAAGCTCCTGCTGGTGCTTGAATCATTCATCAGCCATCACAAATACTAGAAAAGTACTCAGGCAGGCATTTGCAGCAATGCCATCTCCAAGCACTGTGCTGTCCACCCTGCAGTCTCAGACTGTGACAGTGTCACACAGGTGCTGTTATGCTTTGTGGCTGGTAAAGCTTGCTCTTATCCCTGCTGGCATTTTAAAGACATGCAGTTTGTGAAACTTAATAGTCATCTATGATTATTCCTGATTATACAAATTCTTTATAGAGCACCAAAAAAAAAAAAAAGATTCAACTTCTAAAGTTTATAACTTTTTGAGATATCTGCATTTGTTAAAGACTCTTCAGTTTCTCCTTATCTGCAATTATTCTGATTCTGTACTGCTGAATACTATTCTGTCTTTACCACAGGTTAATTGTAGTGACATTTCTTTAATGCACATCATAAGCCTTATAACTGTGTGCAATAAAACGTTATGTGTATTTCACGGGCAACATACCTAGTGCTTGCAAACCTCAAAACTGAGGGCCAGAGAAGGTAAAAGGCTTGAATTTTTTTTTTCTTTTTTAAAACTGAAAGTCCATTTGCAAAAGTGGTAGATTTTTCCAATCTCTTGTGTGCTTCTTTGATGCTTAAATACTGTTACCCTAAGTGACTTGGCAGCCCTTGCTGAATGAGTAGGCGAGTGAAGAGGGACGAGCTGTAATGCACACAAAGTGTTGTTCCAGAAGCAGCTGTACCTCTGGTCTGTGGGACTTTGGTGTGCCCCCTCCTGTTACACATCTCACTCTTGATATCTAGGAGGAGATCCTGCGTGGGTTCACCTCAGAGAGGGGGCCACTGGTGATGTCTCCTGCTGGTAACTCCTCAGATGCAGGAGCGAGCTCCAGAAGCCTGGGGCGCTGCCATAGCTGGCAAGCACAGTGCCCATCTAGCTGCTCCTGCTGCTTACTTATGGTGGGGACATAAAGCATGAGAAAAAAGGAGTTTTATAGCAATGATGAGTAAAAGGCTATACTAGCACGCATAAAGAACTTCAGAAATGCCTGGTTTCCCAGAAAGGTCCCTGTATGCAAGACAACCTCCACGGGAGGCCCTTCCCACACGTGCAAGGGAGTGACCCATTTCCCCATGGGAGGCTGTGTTTTTCAGCTTCCTCTTCATGCTTGTCAGGAGACTGCTTATTCCTTACCCTTTTGCTGACTCAAGAAGATCTGATATTAAGCTGTACTACCACAGGCATACAAAAACCCATGGTATCACTGCCAGGCAATCTTCAAATGAGTCATGGAGGGTTAAGACAGGTCCACACTCAACATACTTTACAAATTTGACTTCCACAATTAATTGACTGAATTACAATGTCCTCAGATTTATCAGCAGAGTCCAGTTTCACAAATTTTATAATTGGATTATAGATGTAGGATAACTAGATGATTTTGATTAGACTTCCAGATATCATGGATGAAGAAATGGGTTAGAAAAAGCCACTAAAGACACTGTGTGCTGTGTAAGCTACTGCAGCCTTCAAAAACCTCCTAAAATGCTGTTGCACTGTCAAGTCTAGTCCTGTGCCTCAGCCAGTGTATCAGAGTCGCACATACACAAACACTGCACATTTCAGTGAACTAGAACCACCTTCAAAAGTGAGCCAGAAGGCAAAGAGAGAGCCCCACTGCACCAATGTGGATATGCCATCTCACACACAGAAGCAGTGTTAATCTAAAGAAGAAGGCACAGGTAACTCATACATCAGCCCTTTTGACTGGTCTTCTTGAACATCATCTTCTACCAAGTACACTGTTTCCACCTCCATTACAATGGGCCCTTGTTTCTAAATTAGCTTTGGGGATGCTGATGCACAAACACTCTGCAGAAATCTGACTGAAACCAAACCATTGCATGGGTTTCCCAAGCCATGCAAACTTGCTCCCAGCCTGCCTTTGGGCCTCT
Organism: Hylia prasina; assembly: GCA_013397195.1. Lineage (NCBI taxonomy): Eukaryota > Metazoa > Chordata > Aves > Passeriformes > Sylviidae > Hylia > Hylia prasina. Next base: position 89,229 of record VYXD01000813.1, on the reverse strand, counting down.
ACGGAGGGGCCCACAAAACCAACATCTGAAATACTGCTGCCCCCAACCACCAACTGGATAAAGATGCTTCCTGAAGGGAGTGGAGGCAAGAGGTTCACCAAGCACTAGTGCATCTTCCTGTAGAGGACTTTGGAGTATCTCCACCTGGTATCCCCAGGAAGCACAGAGCTTTCAATTCCTCTGTTTGCTAGTAGGAATTACTAGACAGCTTCCTGATCAGTTCCTCTGTGCCCTAAGACAACTCTAAGTGCCACAATGCTAGTAAGAAAATGATGGACAGCAACCTGTACCCATTCAGATTAACAGAGAAACTTGATTACAAGTCAAATCACAGCTAAATTCCTTTATGGCTGCAAAGCCTCCATGTTCACCCTCACATACTGTTTTCCTGTAAAGCATTAATTCGTTAATATTCCTGTATAAAACCTTTCTGTTTACATTTAAATTAAGTTAGTATTTTGCAGTCCTAATAGGTTGTTCAAATATCACGCTCAATAAAATAAGAGTTTGTGCGCTGTGGCAGTCACGTCTTAATTCTGCCTAATTCTAATGTATTATTGACCATGTTATAACACAGAAAGCAATTAAGGGCTGAGCAAACCTGCTTCATCATTACAACATGACCTTTTATATTGTTTTAAAGTAGCAGAGCACATGTTTTTAGAAGTATTTTGTATTTTATAATTTTGTATAAACATTTTCACTAAGAGCAAAGCTGGTATGTGCTATTTCACTGATACTTGTAGGCAGAAGTGCTAGCTTTCCTGAAATGAGAGAAGTAAATTAAAGCTTTCAGCTGACTGCATTCTTTCTTATAAAATGCAATAGTGGTAAAAGCATTTCCCAAGCCTTCCCAAAGGAAGGTTGACAGATGTGATTGCAACCCACACACCTCCCTCTGGGAAATAAAATACATCACGCCCATGGAAAAAGGATTTCTGGATAGCGCTTTTGCAAGTTGCCAGGCTTTCTTAGCTATGAAACAGAACTATCGCCAGATCTCAGAGGAAGTCATTATGGGAACCTACTCAGGGAACTTAGAATCAATTAACCTTCAAAGTCAGCATGGTCACCTCATAATGACTCAGTCATATGCTATGATCTCACTGCTTATTATGCAATAGCACCTAAATGATAATGAATGATTATCTAAGTATTTCTAATGAATTTAAAAATCTACAAACGAACCCTAAAATCTAGGCCCACACCCCTTGAAGAAACATTTATCTTTTTCAGATTTCAAAACAACATAAACTAAGTTGAAGAAGCATACCATCAATTTATTCCAGTTTTAAAACAAATGCAATTTGATGAATTATCTGAATTCTTCTCTAGTCCAAACATTTCTTCTGTCAACTTGTAAAAGAAATGTTTTTCCTAGGGATTCTGTGGTCAAATGTGTCTTGTATGACAGCCAGTCATGCAGTTGTCAGCCCGAGACTAGATTCATACATTATTACTTCTGTTTTATGTAAGAATAAGGGGGTTTGCATCCACTTCATTTCACTGCCTTTATAAATCGTGCAGTTACCAACCCACTCCTCAGAAGTACAAAGCGTACCAAACATTTTGAAACAGCAGAACAGGGCTGCTAGCTCATTAAGTTACCTACTGGCTGAACAACATTGCACTTCAATTTTTCTTTATCTAGCTACCAGAAAAATATTCAAGCATCACCGCGTCTTTCCATTTTCATTTGTCCAGCTTCGATTAGAGATATCAACAGCCACGAAATCCTCTTTAGTGTGCCTAAATTCTTCAATTATACTGAACAAGAAGCATTGGCCTCAATGGCCAGCCAGAACACATGCACCCAAACCTGGACTATAATTTAAGCAGTTAAATCTTACTAAGACTGGGGGCGGGGGGGGAGAAGAGGGCCTGAACACTCCTGTGAATCTTTTCTGAACACCACTGGCATTTAGGTTTTCATCAAATTTAATATATGAAGTGCATTCAGGTTTAGCAAACAAAAGGGGCAGTGATTTTGCTCAGGGACTGCAGCACATGGAAACGAATTCTCCCTTTGAGACGTCCTCACTGTGTGGCAGAGTCGCACCAGCTCTAGAGCCTGTCCTGTCAGCCCTGTCAAGCCTTTGTTCTAACTCATCTACACATTCTCTGTGCATCTGTATGTGAGCCCTGAATTTAGGATTTTGAAATCCAAAGGTGGCACAAGATCTATAATTAGTGTCACAAAGTTTGCTAACCGCCATTCCAGAAGCACCAAATCCTCCTCTCAAATGTCAGTGCAAAAGCCAAGTTTTTTTCAGGAGAAAAACTTTCTAATTTACTTATGGGTAAAATTCTTAGAGGTATTTCTACCAAAAGACAACTAAAAATTACAGAAACCCAGTGAAGACTTCAAGCTTCTCTGGAAGACAGGCTATAACTCTCGTCCTGAGCATAACTGTAAAAAGTTACATTAAAGCCCCAGGAAGATAGAAGAGGAATTTAAAGAGTTCAGAGTTATTTGCTCTTATTTACTATACAATGATCAACTAATTAAATTTTTATAATTTTTACACAAGGATGTATCATCCTCTCCTTGCACTGTTCTGTTTTGGTTAATAATATGAAGCTACCAACAAAGCAGAAACTCAGAGACAGTGTCATGCACAGGACTAAGTTTAAAAGAAAGTTTATGCTTTCAAATGAAGCATAAACCCTTGTATTGAATACACAAATGCTTGTAACACTTTCAAAGCTTTCTATTTTTAAAAAATGTATAAAACAGATAATCATCACTCAGAACCATGCTACAAGGGCTAACCATTTAAATTAAGATTTCAAATTTAGAAATGAAGTTATGTTTTTTGCAGAGAGAAGTATGAATGCCTAACTCCACCCACAGCTTCCAAGTAAAAGGAGTCAGGTATTGCTATCAAGCCATTTTAAAAATGAGACCACCTGCATTGCTTTGGTGAATTCTAAGGAATTACTATACAATATAGGATGAAAATATTAATTTTTTGTGTTGCAGCAAGAAACCATAACCAAAGCTCCACAAAGAACCACACACTGAGTATATTTTACGTCTGCAGTCTAAATGAAGACATAATAAAATGGAAGAGAAAATAAAATGGAAGAGAAAAATTATGGATCCAGGGCCAGAAAAAGGAGAACCAAGTAGGTGCAAAACATGCTTGAGGAAAGAAAATAATTATCACTGCGCAGAGACACCTGTGCTTTCTAGTCTGTGAAGTCTGAAAAAAATGATGGCTTCAGCAGAGCTCACTAGAAATAGCTTAGTACTGCTAACAAATAACAGACTCTAATTGCTACAGCTGGATAGGAAAATGTACTATGAAATTCTGACAAATTCAATTATTTGTGTGATAAAAGCAAAAATAAAAAAAGGAAAACTATTAAGGTTTTCAGTTAGATGAAGAAAAGACAGTGGCTTCCAGTTTGTATGTAATACGTATAATATTCCTTTCAAGATGATGAAAGAGTCCACAGAGTGGGAATTCAAAAGGTTTTTTCCCAAGTCAAGAAAGGAGACACTTGTCACTAAGACCTAGGATTATGGAAATATGTCTGAATGCTCTAAATATACCAAAAGACTTCAAAAAAGTAAGGGTCTGCAAGGATATCTCATGGTTGTGCCTGGCTGCTGAATCTTTTAAGGAAAGATTTGGTTTTAAAAGTTTCATAAATGAAATGTTTCATAGAACTTGCATTTTTTGGTAAATCAGTTCCTGGACATAAGGTGGTTCAAAGAAGAACTTCCCCATACCTATGTGGATAAAGTAGCTCTGTTTTGTATTCAGTACTGTGAGGACCCACTTGGCCATTGCAATAATTTACCAACTGCCCACATATTCCTGAATATAAATCATGACCTTGAATAGAATCAGAGAATGGTTTGTGCTGGAAGGGGCCTAAAAGATCATCAAGCTTGAACCCCCCTGCCACCAGCAGGGTCACCTCCCACTAGACCAAGTTGCTCAGAGCCCCATTCAACCTGGCCTTGAGCACTTCCAGGAATGGGGATCCAGAACTTCTCTGGGCAGCCCATTGCAGTGCCTCACCACTCACCGTTAAGAATTTCCTCCTAATATCCAATCTGAGTCTACCATCTCTCAGTTTGACGCCATTCCCCCTCATCCAGTCAATTGCTCACCTCTGAGAAACTGCCAATTAGTAAGGCAGAAAAATGTTCAGGTGGCTGTATGCAATACAGCAAACCTCTTGCTGAAGCAGTAAATGAAAATTAGTAGTGAACAGGATATAGACCCCGTTGCCCTGTGACTGTGCATGCTCACATACGGCAACAAAAGGGCAGCTGCAGTTGCTCAGTTATACAAAACTGTGCCTCTGTGTGGTATACTGCCTCAAAACTGTAGTCAGAAAACAACACAAGTTCCAGGAAATTTACTATGTTCTAATCAGAATGGAAAATGGACACTTAGGGTAGATTCTGAGGATAGCGAAACAGGTTATTTAATGAGATTTCAGCTTCATTTCTGATAGTATGAAATTGTTCTGTAAGAACAAAGACAGTCAAGAGGGTAGATCCCTAGGTAAAATGTGAATATTAGAATGTTAGAGAAAAAGAATTACATATTTAATGTCTAAGCATGTGATTAAAATGACAACCCTGTCTTTTCAATAGCTTTATGTAACATCACAGTGATTTTGAGATCTACAAAACTTTGTAGCAGTTAGCACATTCAAGTTTACAAAGGGAATGCTAACGTCATCTCTTCCTCTTTGACTGTCAAAATAAATAAATGCATTACCTTTGTGATATCCAAAATAGCACATCTTCAACTTGAAAGTCTCACAAAGTAGTTTGCAAAAGTGAAAAAAATAATCTCCACTTGAAACTTTACAGGGATTGCTCACCTCGCAAAACAATTACCTAAACTGCAATGCAAAGTTTGCTGAACTTCATGCCATCAAGCTTATGAAATATGCAGACTGTCATTCTTCTGCTCAGTGGACAGTAGTGGGTACACACTGACACACACGCAGCAATATTGCTGCCAAAAGAGCTCCTATTCCCTGTACAAAATTGTGGCGGGGGGGTGTGGGGGGTGTGGAATGGAGTAGCCCCATTCCTGCTGCCACTGTCATGATTACCAAGTCTCCCTCACAGCTTTCAAGTACAGGCCTGATTTCATCCGGACAGATTTCAGAGAAGAAGGAGCTGCAGAAGCAACAATTCTCTGACAATAAGGTTACAGAGCAAGAGAACACGAGAGTTAGTGTCAAGTGGGGAGAGGAAGAAGCACCATGCTAATTTTGCTGCATATTCACATCACACTTCAAAGAATTCTGAACAAAACCCAGAAACAGTAAGAATACAAGGAACTTTTACTTTATACAGGATGATAATTTAGTTTGGAAAAAAATACTTGTTTAAATTATCCAAACCTGGCAAACTAATGCAAGTGTATACAACTGGAACGAAAAAAACAAGCCAGACTACAACTATTATAAAAAAAAATCATATGCTGGACTAGAAGTGTAAAAATATGATTGCATAAACATAACAAAGTAGTATCATGCATATATAGACCACAGAAATAATGAACTCCCAAAAGCGACTTCCTCATTTTCTTTTTAAATCCATACTGTAAACTATGTTACTGAAACCGCGCAACACTGAACTATCTTTATAAAGTGGAAATACCATTTGTCAAATCTAGTAAACAGGAAGAGAAAACCTATATTAAAAGAACCACATGAACAACCAAGAAAAAGACACAAGTGCTGCCCAAGACTCTGGTACCAAGTCTTCTGCTTGCATGAAATTCTTACTTTAAAGCATGGTTAACTGATACTGAGCATGCATGGCAATAATAAAGTGCCAGGTGTACCATCTGTGTAAAGATATGCACATTCTAGCAGCAGGCATGGACAAACTCTTAACAGGTGACTAATGCTTAACTCCAACAATTGCAGTTTTTGAGGAACTGGAAGCCACACTTGAAAAAATGCAGAAGTAGTCTCTGCTGACATATTTACCTCAATCTATTAGCAATCACACTGGATAAAAAATTGGGAACTAAACCAGTATGAAACAGTGTGAGAGTTCAGTTCTCATTTCAACAAGAGAGAACTGGGAAAATTCTGTTCTATGTGGGCTAGAACATTAGAAAAAGCATTCACTGAGGCCACTTTACACCAATACAAAACACAGTAAAATTTGCTAAACTAATCTCCACTTAGAATCTCTATTTTCCTGTGCTCTGATCTTCAAATCAGTTTATTTAGTTCCAGGCTATCCTTCTGGATCCATAACATCAACAGTGATTAAAGTACAAAGCAGAAAAAAGAAATCCTAAATATGCTGATTTTTTTAAACTTTATAGTGCATGCAGAGTGAAAAATATGTGTAGAAATCAGGAAGCAACAACGACTTAGAAATGAAGATTATTAAGGCTATTTTCTATTTTCTTTTGGGGTGATAAGGAAATTGCATTAAATCATTGTGATTCTCAAAGTTTCTGTTTTTAAAAACAAAAAAACCCAAATATTCTCCTCCTTGTCCACGGGTCTCTAGAGTTACTTACAGCTCCAGAATAAGAATGACATCCGTTTTGTTCTCATAGACGTCATGAAGTGTAATCACATTAGGATGCCGAATCTCTTTCAGTATCCCAACTTCTCGCTCGATATCTTCCCGGCTTACTCCACGACGGCTGGATTTCGTTCTCCTTTTCTTGATGAATTTTGCTGCAAACTGCTGGCCAGTGCTTTTCTCGCGGCATTTTTTCACGACAGCAAACTGTCCACTAAAAAA
>VYXD01000813.1:59656-82454 GCA_013397195.1 Hylia prasina | reverse complement strand
AAAAAAAAAAAAAAAGAGATGATGAGTGTTCAGTTCAAGAAAATTTAGAGTTAAGCGTAGTCTGCTTACTGTGGTGGGGGAAATCAGCTTTTAACTCTGCTTAACCTAAGTACAGTACTGCTTTTTTATGCCATCTAGAATAACACTTGGAAAAAAAACCTAGAAGAAGCAGGAAAGGTAATTTAAGATAGGCTGTTGCATCACACAAATGTACACATTTCAGCACATCAGTAAGTGAAAGGTAACACCTTATCAGTGAGAACCACTGGATTTTTGACAAATATGTGCACTGCTGATTACTGGGCAAAAGTAATGGTTTCTGGATTTCTCCTCCCATATTCTTGTTGAATATTTTTTCTTTGTTCTGCAGTTGGGACAATTCATAGTTTCTTCCAATCTATATGATTTATCAACATTCACTTTATTCTATACTCAAGTTTGTTTCTAAAAATCTTTAAAACAAAACTGGGTTTCCTGACACTGCTTTGGATTTTTGAAGCACTGACTAGATACAATAGTATCAAGAATTACAGTTACTGTATCATCTTGGTAAGTACAAGTTTGAAGAAGAGAAAAGTACCAAGGCACTAAGAAACAAAACCTGTGTTTGTATTACAAACCAGAAGAAACTCCAGGAAGCTGCTGACTCCAGTACACTATTCTTGATGTACATTGATCCTTCTGTTGCTGGATGATCTAGATCAAAAATCTCCAGGAGTCTAATGCTGACTTAAAGAAAGAACAGGATTTTTAAAACTGCATTTTCTTTTAAGTTTCCCATATCTCTTGCTGAGGATTCTCAGGAATTCCATTCCTGCTTTTTTCACCACATGAAGGAATCACAGAAGTACAGAATGGTACTAAAGAGAACATTTTTTGAAGTTAGCCTACTCTGTTAACTGAAGAAGAGATGCTCTCTAAAGCAGCCTTAGAACAGCAATTGAAGCAGAGCTAGTCCTAAGGGATTTGACTGCTTGAACAGCCACACATTCAGAGCTACACATTTCATGCCACTATTTCTATGCTGATCCCCACACAGTACCCTGAGTGATACACTGTCTTGAACTGGGACGTGCAGTTGGACAAGGCTAAATGACTGTCACTTGTAGAAGGGGCCGGGCAAAGACAGGACCTCTCATGTGAACTCTTAGAAAGACACTCTAGAGTAGCCACCACCACCTGGAAAATCTTTGAATGCAGCCATGGGTAGTGAGAGAAGAAACCCTGAGAGATATCTTAAGCCAACAGTCTTAAGTTGAAGTTTAGATTTATTTTAGTATTAAGATCACCATTTGAGTTTCATTCTTCATTGTTTAATGAAATCAATTAATGAACTTGTGAGAAGATGTTATGTTGCATGAAAAATAACTTTGCCTTAAATTCCACCTGCCCCCAATTCCGCACAAAGTTTTCAAGGGTCAGATTTGCCATACATTGTTATTACAAAGTGCAGTGGACAGAGCAATGCTTCAGACCACACCATATCCTCCTCTCCATCACATACAGGCTGGAAGACGTGCCTCACTTGCCTGGACTTGGCCTGCTAGTGTTATCAGGGATGCACTTTGACATACATGTAAGACATCCATATGTGACTGAAAGAAAAAGCACAGACCTCTGGAAGACCTGTGTTGTCCTCAACTGACAGCAGAGAGCTAGACAAGCTGTCCTAAGGTCATCAGCCTTCTCTGCCTGGTTCAGTCCCACTTCACAAAAAATGGGTTTGATCTCCAAAGTCTGAACAATTTAGCACTGCCAGAGTAGAGGAACTTGCACTGCTGAATTGAAAACGTAACCTTTCTGGCTCTTGCTTCCAGGGAGCAAAGCAAGTGATTGTCTCACACTCTCTCTCCCCCACAGCATGCACATCTCCACAGAGATACAAAGCTTTATTCAAAAGCAGTCGGTTTTGCAGAAAATTCAGTTTCAGAAAAACAACTAAGCGGAGTACTAGACAGATGCAGACATCATCACAACTCTGAACAGCTACTCAAGCTGTGGATCACAAGGACGTCAAAAGCTGCTGTTTATCTTTTTGACCACCTGGCTGGCTTTCAGGCTAGAAGTTTAAAATGCCCACCAGGGGAAGAAAAATATTTCTGCTTGTGATTCGTCTATAGGCTTGAACGCTGCATGGCTAACCACTTTCTTATCGATGCTCAGTCTCTAGGTTTAGCAGAAGCTACTGCTCCAGTATGGAAAATCAACAAAACAAACNCATCATTCCCCAAGGCCACTTCATGATTCCAATGCCTTTAAGGCTAAGACTGTTTAATCTTATTTTGGCAATGGGTCAACTATGGTGTTACAGCACTAGGCTGACCTCCTGGAACAAAGGGGACTACATAAGACAAGAAGATCTCCTCTCTTCTGAGATATGTAATTTGTTTTTTCAGTCTGTCACTATTTTCTCTGTTCACAACAATCTGTTGGAAGGATGCCCTGATCTACCACTATTCAATATAAAAGCGTTATCAGAAGTCTGACGCATTGTTTAAAACACAGGGCATTAAAGATTGGTCTCATCCACAGTTTATAGGAGGTGAAGCGCCAAAAATCTTAGACACTGCTCAAGACTGTAAGAAAGTTATCAACTAACAAGTACCTTGAGTAAGTGCCAATTACACACCAAATAACTGTCTTATTGTTGCTGTTGTGGTATTTATTCAGCACACAACTGCACAATTAACTGTTATTAAATGCTCTACACACAGATCACACTTAAGCTGCAATCAAAGGGGCTGTTTCATGCCTGTGATCTCTAAGCCACACCATTTTACAACTCTCTCTAAACTCTTGTTTTAAAAACAGAGGAGATGTGTAAATAAAAAGGTATTTACTGGGCTTCCCCTTGCAGAAGTGCAGTGACAAGCTGATATGAATCAGCTTTTCATGGGCTAACACTCATGGAATACCCAGCAGTATCTTCCCTGTATTTTCGGATTCAGCATTTATTCACACAGCATCTTCAAAGCCAGAGAAGTCCTTTAGGTTTTTAAGTTTTCTTGCTTTTGTAGGTTTGATTTAAAGCACATGGAAGCAAAAAATGACTGCCATTTTAGAAGAAAATTAGACTAACCACCCTGCACCCTCTCCTCGAAGGAAATCACAAATTCACATTTAATAAAGTATCTGACATCATTCTTTTTCCACATAGCAGATCAGGTTAAACAGAAAGACAGGATGACAGGTTGAAAGAACAAACACTTCTGCTAATAATAGTAATTTCTTGTAATCCTTAACTCAACCAGCCCTTAATTACTACCCTAAACCTAATCTTTGTGGGACACTTGGCATGTCCATATCTAGTGATTTTTCAGACTGGCTTCAGAACAAGTATTTACCCATTACCTAATCATGACATTTCTGCATCCTTTTTACATCATGAGACACACTGCCCTTTACAATAAATATATGTATAGCCAAAAGTTATGCAGATAAAGCATGGAAGCACCAACAAAGCTCCTATATGTCAACCTTGATTGGTCCTTGCTTAGTGGGCTCATAAAACAACTACCCATTAGCATGAATTAAGGAAAATTTTAAATACAAAGACATTTGGCTTTGAAACAAAGGGAAAACACAAAAAAAGTACTTTCATTTTTTTCCCCAAGGATGATGACAGTGATTGGGGGTGGCAGACACCCTGTACTTCTTCCCACTCCCAGCCATCTGCACCACCTCTTCCCAGCTAGTTTGTTCTGTGAGGAGTAAAACACCTGCCCCAAGAACCCGGTGAAAGCTGGAGACAGAGCTGGTCAAGCAATCCCCAGGGACCAATTTTCTAGTAGTTACTGCCACAGCAGGTCAAGAATGGGGCAGTTTTCCATGCCATCTTCTGAAGAATGCATTCCAAAGTTTAATGGGAGCAGAAAATAGGAGTAATGAAAAGGCATTAAGTGGCCATCAGAGTTACAAGATGCCTTGGTATGTTTCTGACATGTAAACATTTTTCTCCTACTTAAAAATCTGGTATTCAGTACACAACTCTGAAAACACAATGTACTGAGATTCAACTACTTTTACTATTTGTTTGACTGCTTCCCTTTTTAAAATTACAGTAATCCAACAGAAAGAGATTTACATAATACTATTAGATTAGCCTGTGAAAGAAACTGCAACTCAACCATGGGGCCACTTGTTTCCACCAACAGAACACCTATCAGCATACTATACACACTTCTGTCTTTCCTCAGAGATCTGCTGCAGGGAAGGCCAATGCACCAGGGAATGTGCAGCCCAAGCAGCATCCCAGCATTGGCCAGCTCCATCAGCAACCACTGCTATCCATCATCACTGTCTGTCACCAAAGGCATCTGACCTGCCTCTGCTAATAAGGTCAGCTCTCACAAAACCCATTGGTGTGGCAGCAGGAGACAAGCCTTTTCCAAAGAAAAGTAGCACTTGTCAACAAACTTGACCACTTGGTGACATGGAGGAACAGCACCTATACACCCGATAAGAGAGGGAGCTGGAAGCACTTGAAGCCTATTAATCACCATAAAGTTGTTTCAGGCTGCACATAAACAGTTGTTACAGGAAAGGCCATAGTGTAACAGAAGTAGTAATTTTGGGAGTCACATGAAAAAAGCAGTACAAAAGGAAAGAAAAAAGCGATGTTAAACATGATATAGTATTTACGCTAAAGAGAAAATACTCCTCAAATAGTGCATGAGTGACTAAGCAAAAGAATAAACCAGCTGGAAACTGATGGTAGACCACAGAGATCACTGTTAAGAACTGGCTCTTTCAAGTACTTCTAGTATAGAAAAGCAAACATAACGGTTTAACTACATCTGACTGGAACAATAAAAAGTTGAGCGTTGCAAGTGCACAGGCAGGAGAGGAACACGTTAGGCAATTGTGCAGTACATTTCCAACAGGTGCAGAGTTAAAATGAAGTTCAATTTACACCCATCAATATAACACATGCTGCTACACTTTCCTTAGAAATATTTTGGAAAAGCAGCAAAGACAAAAAGAACAAGAGCAAGGAATGGGAGTAAAGGGGAAAATCAGACAGGTTTGTAAAACACCAAGTATACTAACCCCTGGCACTTCTGAGTTCTAATAACTCCCAATTTCCAAATTCCTTGTTATGCACAAATGAATTTATACACTTATAAATTCCACATCCTTTAAATTCTTTTGCTTTATTTCTGACTTGGAATAAATTCTGGTGCCTAATTACCAAGATCCAAAAGTACCGAGATTCCACCAGAGTGACTCAATGTACGCATGTGACGCTAAGTTTGATTATCCTTTGCTTTGACTACGTCAAATATTTAAAGTTATTTTACCAAAATATGCAAAGTATAAAAAATAATTCTTCCTTTGTGTAATATTTTAAACTAAAAACCCCTCAACTTTCAAAATGAACTCTATTATTACTGTATCATTTATTTTTTTTGTCTCTATCGATCAACTGAAACTTCAGTTTTACTACCTTATTATTCAAATACAGTTGGAACAGTGTAACTGTTAACTTAAAAATTAAATTAATAGAAGCATTTTGATAGTATCTATAAAACGACAACATGAAGCAGTCAGAATTCGAGGTTTCAAGCAGTGTAAGCAGCAGGTGGGCTAAGTCAAATTTTTAAGCATGTTTATGGACTATACCACCTACCATAAATTTGTGTAACTGAAGTCGGGTTGCATGATGGACCAGAAAACAAAGAATTATAGTATTGTGACTTAACCCCAGATGCCAATCAAGTACCTCCTCCCAGGCCCTCCATGGTGTGATGGGGAGAAGAATCAGGAAAAAAAATTAAAAACTCAAGGGTTGAGATAAGAACAGTTTAACAGCTGCAATAACATATAAAAAAATTGCTAATAAGACCAATGACAATAACAATAGCAATGGAAAGAACAGGGTGAGAGAGAGGGGAATAAAACTCAAGAGAAAGAAGTAAAGCACAGTACAACTGCTCAGCACACACCGATGGCCCAAATCCATCCCCAGCAGTGACTGCCTCTCTCTTAGGACAAACTTCCCCTGGATTATATACTGGGTGTGATTTTCATGGTATGGTATAACATGGCCAAAAATCGGCCATTTTGGTCAGCTGTCCTGGCTGAGCAATGCTCCCAGCTTCTTGTGCACCTGCCGGCTGGCAGAGCACGGGAAGCTGAAAGTCCTTGCCTGAAGGTAGGCACTACTGAGGAGCAATGGAAACCTCAGTGTGTTACCAACATTATTCTCATTCTAAATCCAAACTACAGCACTGTATAAGCTACTAAGAAGAAAACTAACTCTATTACAGCTGAAACCAGACACAAAGAAGTAGAGAATTTGTCCAATCCATTATTTTCTCCAGCATTTTAAACCTTGTGCCTCATATTTTTACGGTTTAGTTATTTTAAAAACAAATTGTCATGCCTTTTAGCTATGTATTTGTATCCTGCAGAAATCCTCCTGTGCTGTCAACCTCAGCAGATAACACTGATGAAAACCGGAGGTTTCTGTTGCTCTGCTGATTTCTGTAATTTCATTAGGTTGCTAACAGACTTCTCTAGATGTTTGCTAAGCTTACAGAAAAGTGATTTTCTTCATTGTTTTTTCAGATACCTAGAAGAGCCACTAGCCCTAAGGGAGGAGACAAGAGCATGATACAAAATTTTATCACAGATCTAAATAAGGTATCTTAGAAAAATCTATGTTGTTTACTATGGTCTCAGGGTCACCATTTATGGTCGCAATGAGAGGGGTGAAACAGGACTCACAGACTCCATATCAGAAGGCTTAATATGATTTATTAAAATTGACTCCATTGTTCAAAGCTTGGGCTATTTCTGCCCAGGTACAGAGTGAGTTGTTCTTCTCCATGCTCCATACCAAAGAATCCCCGAAAATGCTTACCATATCAGAGAGATAACAAAACTTCACACATTGGCTAAGAAAGAGAAACAAACCCACATCTCCCGAGACAGAGACACAGGACAGACATTGTTTACAGAACTTTGTGCTCTGCAGATTTGAACTTTCCCATGAGAATATTTTTCTGCAGGGAAACTCATAATATGTTCACACAACAGTTCACTGTTTTTCATTATTATTTCTTATATGCTTTGTATTGTTCCAAATAGTGTATGAAGACTTTTAGAGGAACAGTTATACTGGAGATGGGGAGGAAGAGAAAAAGAGATGAAAAGACAAGAGACTATTACTTTGTCTGTGCACAGATATGCATGTGTATGCAGTACTGACTGCTACAAAGTGTTTTAATTCCTCACTGTGACGGTGGCTTACCATAGAATTAAACTGCTTTCTGTGCCACACATTTAAAAAGGCAGGTGCCTGCCATTGCCAGGGCTCCCTGTGGAGCTCGTTTATCCATTTATGGATTTGGTCAGGATCACATCTCGCTGAACACAGCTTCTCAGTACAGTAATTAGTTAAGCGTGAGCAGATTAATCAGATGGCTGTGGCTGGCTCAGAGATAAGGGGGCGAAGAGAGACAGCTGTGTACTGTGCCTTTCTGTCAAAAGTAAGACCAAGCATGCCTGTACAACTTTCCATGTCCCTTCCCCAACACTGTCACCTAAAGGATCAGCACCTGCTTGTGACTTTTTTACTCTACTGAGAGAACCACAATAAAGTTTTCCCGACATATCTAATGTCAAACAAGTTAAACAGCTGGAGTGTGAATGCATGCACACACCTGCGCACACATTTGCTGAGCTGAAAAGCACTTATTAACTAGTACAGTCCATCAGACACAGATGAGGCTCCTGTATCAGCAATTTGGCAGTAAACATCAACTGCAGATGACTGAAGAATTCTCAGCACTTACAAATAAGAAGCTTAGAAAAAATGCAATCTCACGATTAGGCTGAATTTCATAAAGTAAAGCACAAGTTTCAGCCACTCTGTGTACATATAAATATGCACAGTATCTCTTTATATATTACTATGAGGATTTTAAAAACAGGATAAAAATATGAATGGATGATATTTTGGGATTATAGTTTGTTTACTGTTTATTTTATACACAGTGTATCATGAAGTGAATAGATATTTGATATATTTTATCATAAGAAGTAACTGAGTTTCAATCCTTGAAAAGGTTTTAATTAGAAACATAGCAGCTTGAAACAGAAATTAAAAGTCAAAATGCTTGCAGTATTTTCATCCTGCTGCTGTAATTTGTCTGAAGGCTAATGCATAGCCCTTGCCAAGTATGGCTGCTATGTAACCAGAAGAGAATGCAGTCCTCTCTTTTATACAAGGAGAGTGCCTTCACAATTTTTTTTCTTTTAAAAATGGCTTTGCTTCAATTGACAGCTCAAAACTGAAGAGGATTTTAGCAAAATCCTGTGTTCTGACTGGATTATATCAATTCTCCCCATGGAGGTACAAGTAGTTCTACTCAGTGTGATTCCCAAGTGTTGGCATGTGACATTGAAGGGGGGAAAAGAGTGGAAGGAATTATGAAAAGTAGAGCCAGAGATGATTTATTATATGATTCAATATGAAAACACTAATGAAAACACTTGAACAAAAGGTGATGTAAGTTTTGTTTGTGTTCAGAGGAAAGGGTGGAAAGGGGAAGAATGGCAAGGAAGATGGTGGATTCGCTCAAGCTGGGAATACCATGGCCTGGAGAATAAACAGTGTGGGAAACCATATATTAACCCTACTGCTCTTTATCCTCTATCTGTTTGGAGAAGTAGAATTGCTGTGTAGAGATAACATAAGAGACTCGTAGGCCCTATCCCAGACATGCTTGAGCTTCCCATTGGGAGAGAGATCAAAGCAGAGACCATAAAAAGCAGAGGGAGATCAGAGCATGGTGCTAAACTACACGTGCTCAGGCCCTGGGTAAATGGGCACAGCAGCAGCCCTGCTGCCTGCTAGGATTGGACTGAGCCTGACAGTGCCTGTGCCCTCATTCTGTGTCTGCTGCTCACCCTTATCTCAGAATCCTCCAGTTAGTGAAGTGATTGAGTAAATTTATTCTTTGCATTTCAGCTGTGGTTTTTTTGGTTGCTGTCAGTCACCTGCATGCATTGATTCACAGTTCAAAACAGAAGCTATTTGTATTGTCCTTACATATTCCAACTCCTTGATATTTAATTAGATGTGGCTGAACTACAGTTTGCTTCACCAATTTAAAGGAATGTTTAGGTGAGTCATGATGCATCACACATTAATAGAACCACAGAACAGTTTGGATTGTAAAGGACTTTAAACACCAAGTTCCAACTCCCCTGTAATAGGCAAGCACACCGCCCCCTAAACCAGACTGCCCAAAGCTCCATACAACTTGGCACTGCACAATTCCAGGGATGGGGCATCCACAACTTCTCTGGGCAACCAGTTCCTCCAGTGCCTCACCACCCACACAGTAAGGAATTTCTTCTTAACATCTACTCCAAGAATTACTTCTCTCAGTTTCCTCTTGTTTTATCACTACATGCTGCTGTGAAAAATCCCTCTCCAGCCTTCCTCTAAGCCCCCTTCAGGTACTGAAAGGCTGCTGTAAGGTTCCTGCAGAACCTTCTCTTTTCCAGGTTGAACAGCCTCAACTCTCTCAGTCCATCAGTATATAGCCTGGCATTACAGTACAAGAACAAGTAAATGATGTTCAACTACAATATAAAAAAGACATGGCTATTGGAGAGCATCCAAAGGAGGGCCACGAGGATGTTGGAGGGCCTTGAGGGGGAGCTGAACAAGGAGTAGCTGAGGCCACTTGATCTGTTCAGCCTGGAGGAGGAGAGACTGAGGAAAGCCCTCACTGCAGTTACAGCCTCCTGGTGAGGAAGGTGCAGACACTGATCTCTCCTCTGTGGTGACCAGTGACAGGACCTTCAGGCCTGAAGCTGTGCATGGGGAAGGTCTTTGGGCACTGGAACAGCTCCCCAGGGCCTGACAGCCCCAGCCTGACAGAGTTCAAGAAGCCCTGAACAACTCAGGCACATGGCATGTTCCTTGCAGGGCCAGGAGCTGGACTTGATGGTCCTTATAGGTCATTTCAAAGTCAGCATATTATATGAATCTATAAATTAATTATTAATGTTCAAGACCCTTTTGACTGCCAAAATGAAAGCAAATATATTAAATTACAATGCAGCATTAAAACAGAAACATGTATCACAAATTTAATATAAACAAATCATAAGAACATCACCTCTGAAGAATTTATTTGCACTGAACTCAAATTTATCTCTATTTAAAAATACCATTGTTCAAAAGAATGAGGAAAAAGAATATGGGAGTTATAGTAAAGAATGGAAAGCTCTGTTTCCAGTATATGCAGTATTTCAACAAATATTATCTAAACCACCACACAAAGCATGTCATTGTGAGACAGTCAAGGCTTATGAAGAGCCATTTCATAATTGTTTAAAAATATTAGACAATTAAGGTTACCTAGGACTTTAAATAAGCGTTAACATCCATACACTCAAATTGGCAGATAACAACTCAATAATGTAATAGAAAATTCACTAAGTCCTTCAGAAACCACCTGCTCAGAAGAAAATGCTGTGCAAGAAAGATGCATGTTTAAGCACCTGATCAGTCCTTAAGCTTAATCTTTGATGCTGCCTAAATTTTGTATTTCTATATGCCTCATTAGTTAGTCTTAAATTCAGGTTAACATTTTTATTGACTTCACCTTTTTTAAGGGCAAGAAAAACTTCCAATGATTCAATTTCCCTCAATTTAGATAAATGTAAAATTAATTTGATTTCTGTTTTCCCAAGTTGTCTTCAAATTTCTTATGGCGTTAAAAGTAACCATTATAATATTCAATAAAAGCAGGATTTATAAAACTCATGTGCAAAGTAAATTAAAAAAACCCACATATTAAATCATTACCTTATGGTCAAGATCTGACACAACTTCATACAAAATTCTATCTAAAAGTGTAAAACAATGCCAGTGAGTACACAAGAAAATTTAAGAAAACACACAGAATTCTTCAAAGTGTTTCTCTGGGTAGATTTCATTTTTCAACACTGATACAATGCAGTCATTACAGGAAGCACTTGAAGATTCATGGAATAGTTCCCATCTGTTAAATGTAATACCATGTCTGCTTTCAAATGAAGACATTTGAATAAAGTGTTTTGTTACTTTCAACACACAGCTGCAACCATTTCATGAGTTTATTCCACCTCCTGATTAGAAATAATGGAAATGCAAACCTGACAAAATTTAAAAGGGTTTGGAGCACAGCACCTCCTAGTATACACTGTCCTGTCCTTTCTCCCCCGGCAGTGGTGGCTGGGTTCTTTCCCTGGTTACAACACATGGGATACGCTAGCCTTGCTCTCTCGTGTGCTCCATCCCTTCTGCTGCGTGGTTTGTAGTCTTTCTTGGTCAAAATTCTGCAATACAAATGAAACACAACTTGCTTGCCTTTCACTTTTTATTAAAACTAACTTCTGAACAAGATGTATGGTTTCACAGGCTATTTATCTCTGGTGTTTACCAGCTGCAGTCCTCTCCATCCCATTCACTGTGCTCCTTTAATACAACAGAAAGGTTTCCTTCTAATGATCTTCACCAGTGTCAGCCCCCTGTATTTATTTTCCTAACTCAGCTGTCTTAATTGCAGACTTTTAATACCTCCACCTTCATTTGCTGCTTCAGCACTTGAAAGTGCTGTGTCTGACTATATATAAGTTTGTATCTCACTAAATCTTGGTCTGCAAGCTGTCGTTGTCCACAACTTGGAAAAACTACAAATTTCTCCTTGTTTCTGTCACCTCTGCTCTCACTGTTACTGCTCTTTCCTGTCCTTACACATTCACCTGACTCCAGCATGGTGGCTAGGTATTCAGTTCTCTTCCTGAAGTTCAATTAAAGAAATGAATCAGTACTCCCCAAAAAGTAACTCTCTTTCCTAATGAGCGATAAATGAGAGAGATTTGGAGAGATGCCCTTTTCCAAATCACCCTCTTGCTGCCCACACTATATTCTCTGCTCAACACTTGCTTTCCTTCCAACTTACCTAGCTCACCTTCAAAATAAAATGGCAAAGCACAACAAAAACATAACTAAAAAAACCCAGCCAAACCCAAACCACCCTGACAATTATGCTTCTGTTTTGGATTAAACAGAGTGCTCAGTCCCAAACACGATGTTCACACTCATGCAGTACTTCTAATAAGCAGTAGGGCTTATTTAGTATGTAGACAGAAACAGTTCTTCAGAACCTATCATGTTCTCAGCTATGGATGTTTGAAATGGATGGAGTCATTGCATGTTCAAGTTAACACACGCAGTTTTAAACAAATACTTTAATCTACCAAAAAAGGGAATAAACAGTAACCCAAGTTATTAATTTGAAGATTCTACATACCTCATTAAATATACAATTCTGCTGCTTTCAAGGTTATTTAGTCCCTTTTATTTAGATAGTTTAATTACTTGTTAGAAGTCTTTTAAGGAATAAATAAAAAATAAAAGCATATATGCACAAAGACTAAGTTTGACCTAACAGCTAAAGAGACATTAAACAGTTAAGCAGATGGTACATCACACAGCTACCCATCAATCTGCAACATGGTTAAAAAGGATTAATCTACAAATCTTGCTGTGTATCCAGCATCAATATATAAACTGTCTGTCTCCCCCTCCCCTACATCCTCCAATTCTCACATGTATTTTAAAAAAAATCTGTTCCTTAAGCAATAGTATTTCAGTGGGAAATTCTTGGACATTAACCTACCCACTTGCTTTTGGGTTAAATTCAGTTCATTTTAAGTACTGCTGCATTTAAAGTACAAACAATCTGAAGTTCCTGAATTTGCTAAGATATTTCACTCACAGAAATTCTGTTACATATGAAGTTTCACATTTCTTTTCTAGTTTCAATCTACTACTCTTCTGAAGATGTAAATATAACTCTTTCAGGTTAGCTTTAGTTTTCTTGACTTCTTCTCTTTATCAACAGTCTCACGATGACTGAACTAAATGGCACAATTATCCAAAAACAAATGAAAATAATTTTTATTTGACATACTGCATGCATATAGATCTAATTCTGAAGACAGAGAAGACTGCAGCACCTGTATGCTGTCCAATCTGAGAGCATAGTACATATTCCATCTCTGGAGCAGGGAGAAAAGACAGAGACAAGCATTTTATTTTTCTTTTTACATGGCTAACTTGTAGCCAAATCCCTGTAACTGTCTCTAACCCCTTTCCTTAAAGGAAGAATATGAACCTAGCAATTAAATCTACACAGCTTTATGTTAAAATATGCTGAACTGAAGATCACTGCTCGTTATTACTTTGACATTGGTTTTGTTTAACGTGGAAATACATTCCATTAGAACTTTGTGCTACAGCAACAATCACAGCATACTTGCGAAAGTAATGGAAGAAACTCATCGGTGCCAGAACCAGCTCACTTCGTTAAAAACACAGTGTTCTCTTCCTTTGGTAGGATTTGGAAGTGCTGTCGACAGACAGCAAATTTGGAGCATGACTGCTGAATAATTACGTGGGCCCAGGTTAAGCACGCATTTTATTTGCATAAGTGCTCCTTGTGGAACAAGAATGAGGTTCCCAGTTAGACTTCTAGATGGAATTTGAAAAGACAGGAAAACATCAAGTTTTTGGAGGTCTGATTATCTTTTTCAAATCTTAAATGAGAAATAAAAACAGATCACTGAAAATTAAAAAGCTTGCATCAAGTTAATATAAGAAATAGATATATCATCATTTTATTCTTCTATTGGATCTCTTTCATTGCATGACATAAAATAGCAACATTAGCACTATCCTTTAGGATTCCATCCATTTCAGATTCTCAGCACTCCAGATTCTTAGTAGCATACACTTTCTCTCAAAAAACATCAAATATTCCTTGCATTCTTTTAATGTTTTCTGCCTATAAGAACTTACTTTGACTCATCATAAAAAAACCCTACCAGTATGCATTTAGTAGAGAAAAGAGTATCGAACATTTCTTCTTTCAGTGTTAGTTATGCAGAGAATACCACTAACCCTTCTTTATATTTAAAGGTAGTTGAGTTGATCTTTTAAAGCAGAGAAATGGATTAAGTGATTTCTAGAGATGGTTTATATAAAGTATAAAGCTAGAGCATGAAGATATCCCACTTCTGCAACTGGATGCTGTGCACAGAAGCTCTCTCTTGTGTGTAAGCTTTGACCTAACACTACCTCCATTTCTGACTTTAGCAGTGTTCTGAAGCAGTCAGAAGTTCACATGCCTACTTCAATGATCTTTATGAAAGCTAGGAAAACTATTACACTGAAGGAAAGGCTGGAGACTGTTGTAACCAATGCAGACACTTTTATTAATGCAAGGAGTATGCTCAAAGAATATTAGCAATGATAATTAATACAACTGAAAAAAAGGGGGGAAAAAAGGTGCAAGTCCATATCAGCATTACTAAAAATCAGCTGTTTTCTAAAATTCAGCTTCTTTGTCAAAATAGAGATATTTTTTCTATGTTTGGTTTTGACTAAGGAGATTTGTCATCCAAGCAGCTGCATATTTAGAATCGCTAACATCACTGATAAGTTTAACTTCCTACAGCAATTCAGTCTGTCTCCAAGACATTCTAATGATTCAATTCCAGCCCTCCCTACTCAGATGAAGATTTAGGCATCAGAATAAAAACGCATTCACTTGGACTTCAGCTTAACAGTCACTGCAGGTTAAAGGTCAAAGCTTTTCTTCCTGTTACACGGACTGAGAAGAGGACTGCCCAAATTACAAGGAAGCACTTAAGAAATTATGGTCTTAATCAAGATGCACATCTGTAGCATTTTGCAGTTTAGAATTGTAACTGACCTACATAACCTAGCTCTGCCATCCTCCACCTTTGTGCTTCATAAGCTACGGCTAAGCAGTACTGCACCAGAGATAAAGCAAGTGCACTAACTTTGAGACATCTGGAGGAGGGATGAAGTGTGTTTAAATACAGCTCCAAAATAAAGCAATGATTTTTGAATTTAAAAATTATTTTGTAAATAGGGCTTCAATGAGTGTATTTTTCCAGAAAGCTGTCTTTTCATTACAGCTTTCAAACAAAAGGGTAGTATCCTCATAGAGAGCAGTATCCAAATCCATCCCACCTAAGAGCTAGGTATAAGCAAGGAGTTGTGAGCTTCTTTCCTACTGCTATCACCAGCAGGGAGTCCCTAGAATCAGCTCCTCACCTTGCTTCTACTCAGGAGCACCCTGCATGCAAACTGAAGATGAGCAAGGCCCTGGAAAAAAGCAGAACCAGTCTCACCCAGTGCCATTTCAATACTTCAATGAACTTTCTCTGCACATCAGTTCCCTCTCCATCCTTCAAGAGGTATTTTACTGCATTCTCTTCGCTATTATGACTTCCTCAAGCATTAACTACAAATTCACTTCCTGAAAGTGCTAACTGTTTACTTTACAGATTTCAGAGGCTTAGAGGTGAGTACTGTAGACATGCTGGAAGGGTATAAAGAGCTTTTAGTTGATTTTAACCCTGCATTAAAGCTGTAAAGTTCGGGAAAAAAATTTGGAAAGTTGTGGTCAGACGTTCCTGCAGTATATGGTAGTCTAATTAAAAAAAAAGAGTTGTCCACAACTGACAATCTGCTTTATGGAAGATACGTTTGTTGTAGTTAATACATAGTTTTGCACATGAAAATAAGAAACAAACAATCCTGAAATATTTCACTTCCCAATCCACAGCCTACTTTGATTTTCTAGACACAGGCTTTTCAAGTTAAGATTTTAAATATTAAACTGCACAAATTCCTGAAATTTTGTTGTATCTGTTGCTTCTTTGACAAAGGAAACAGAAATGACGCAAGCTCCACTAGTGCAAACGAAGGTGTAATTAATTTTTGCTGAATTTTTTGTTTACAAATGCAGTTCACAAAGGCATACAAAGGCAATTCCATTGACACATTTCCTTCCTTCTTCTGTCATTAAGCAACATTTATCTGCTTAAGTTTCATCTACTTGAAACATTACCTGGAGCAAGGTTTCCCTTAGCAGGGACTGCTATCTCAGAAGCCCAACTCTCTAATAAAAACACTGTGTCAGAGGACCAGGTGCCTCATGGCTGCTTTCTGCACAGACCCCTGTGCCAGAAAGGGGAGTGCTTACAATGCTTACCCCACTGTAAGCAGCCTGCCTTTCCTACTGCCAGCTTTCCATTCCAATACAAATTGTCTCGGGGGGCCAGCACAATGTGCTCTCCCATGGTGACAAGCTTCATTTTGTTCTTTTTCACGTAAAAATGTAAAAAAAAAAAAATTGAGTTCTTAGTTCTTTACACAGGGAAATGTCACTGAGGAGCTACCAGAAAGAGACCAGTGTGGTAGTACATTTGCCACAAATGGCCATGCAAAACAGTGTGATGAAGAACAAATTTTAATAGCCCTTTTTTATTCTAGGGAAAGAGATATTTTAAGGATTTATTACACTTGGTAAGAAAACCTGTGCTGCCAGAGAGAGAGTGTGGTAAGTAGCATTTTCTTGTTTCAACTTCCATAAAGTTCTCATGCCCAGCTAAAGAAGGCAGCAGTAGCTACTTGTCAGAAAGTCAGCACTCAAACGCAGCTCCATGAAGCCAGGAGACAGCCCAGTGTTTGGAAGGATGGCTCCCTTCCTATTAATGGTGCCTCAGTAACCTGCCTCAAGGCCAATTTGTACTTCCTCTCAGTTGTTCAGCATGCAAAACTCAAACCAGAATCCTGCTATCCCTCTACACTACCATGTTTCTGAAACTACCCTGGCTACTCAGCCAATTTCACCAAGTTCCAAGATGCTGGATGCTAGAAATGGTTGCTTCTTCCCTGCACTGATTAGGAGCTCCAGAAGCAGCATCCCCCTGGCAGAGCTGGGATTCCTGAAGCAGGCCCTCGCTGGTGGAAGGGAGATGATTCACAGATTCACTATCACCTCCGGATCGCTCCCTTCTACTGGGACAACTGCTAAGGGCTCAGCATGCACAGAATGCAACGAAGAATTTGGCTGGCAAGTGCCAAGGGTGCAGCAGGTAGTCCTCCACAGGCACTGCTGTCCCACTGCCCTCAATACCAGGTGGCACACACCTGCCACAACAGGGGATCATCTTTATTGTTATGTAGTTTGGGAGTTTGGAGCCAAAAAGCCAACCCCCATCTGCCCAAAGAAAGTAAGACTGGGCTCCCAGGATATCTTGGTTTCTTAACTGCCCTTGGCTGTCTTGCACTTGGAAGCAAAGTGCCTCATAACATGTCAGGAAGGCAACTGTGCTGGGGTGCAATTCAGGATTCAGGATGGACTGTCTGCCACTGCAGGAAAGACTGTTTCCTTATGGCTACCTGAGCAGTATGTTTACTCTGACCAGCTGTGAGCAACCATGTGGCTACTCCTTGGTAGCCACAAAAAAACTAATGGTGATCTTGGTAGCCTGTCCAGAAAACCTAGGGGCACCCAAGTTTGCATCTGCAGAGCAATAATTCCATGTTAAAGTCCTCCTTCTCCCTCACAGGTCAGGTGTTTCTCTGGCAGCAAGAGTTGCTTTGGCCTCACAGCTTTCTCATGGCTGAACGCCAACAATGTGCCGGAAGAAAAATGAGTTTTCAAAGGCAAAACAAAAAAAGATTGCCAGAAAATACAGACTGCTCTCTTCCTGTTCCCTAGAGAGACATCAGTGAAATTCTTTTAGCAATTAATGACTTTGTACAGGTGTTACTCCAAGTGTAACCATAAGACTGTCTAGCTGGCAGAAGTGTGTTGGTGGTGACAGGCAGAGTAGCTGAGCTCAGCTGCTGCAAGTACACTACTGCAGGGTTGGCAGTCAAAAATCAGTTTGTAGGCTTGACATGAAAATCTGTCAAATGGAATAGGGAATCCTCCAACACCTTCCTTTCTGAAACTGTACAATCACACAAAAAGTCAGAAAAGCTTTTGAATTAATTTTCATTGTCTTGGCAACACCACCAGTGAGTCTCAGCTGTTTTATAAACAGCTTTTAGGCTTAAATTCACTGCCATTCTCAATGCATTCACTACGTACAACTGAAGATACTGTTATAGACAGAATTTGTTAATTCGTGCAATTATAAAATGTATATGTTATAAAGTTATGTTTGAGTATCGAAATCCTAGGAGGCAAGCAGGAATTGCAACATCCCGCTGCCAGGAAACAAGACCTCATTAACATATGACTATAAGAACAAGATATCCAGTAGCAGATAAGGGTCCAGAACATTACATTTGGCTACAATGAAACTGCACAACCATTAACATAAGAAGGACCATGGCTGGGACCAGAGATGGCCCATTCTCACCGCACCTGGGCAAATACATCCTGAAACCAAATCGGTAAATCCAATCAAACATTTGTTCACTTGCCAAACAGCTTTGTCCAGCAGGAGGCAAAGGACAAAGAACCATAATCAAGATAGCCAGGATCGTTGAGGACTCATCACTATGCATCCTTCCACAGGAAGAGTCTTTGTCCATCCCAGAGTAAAGAAAGGAAACCAACATGAATATGTTTAATCTGAAAGGAGGAGAAGAATCTTTGCCCGGGGCAAGAAAAAGTGTATAAAAACAAACTGGACTGAGACCACTTCGTGAACTCGGGGGGGACTTGCTGCCAGAGAGAGAGACACTGAGTTCACCCAGCGCCGACCCCAGGCTCGACACTGTTGCTCTTATTGGAGCTATCGGTGACCAGATCTCGGTCACTTAATAAAATCTATCTTTATAAAGTATTAAATTTGGTTTGATTGGCTTTCATTTATAACAATACTTACTGCTCTTTTTGAAAGCTTTCTCAGAGTAGGGAAATAAAAAAGAACCAAAACCAAACTTCAGCATCAGAGGACATTTATATTAAACTGTGAATCTAAGAACATTTGAGTAAACAAGCTGAAATCCCAAAACGTGTGTGTCCTGGTTTNACAGTCCAGGGAACTTCTCTGTCTCAGGTAGCTAAAACTAACTAAAAGCACAGGAGATCTCTGCCCCACCGCTGTCCGTGCTTTAGATGAACACTGCCAGAGCAAGAATGTGGAGGAGTCAGGCAGTTTTCTCAAAACAAACTGCACCCTGTTTCTTTCTCCCCCTTCACTCCCAGAACCAGCTTTAAAGGTACAGAACTTAATATACAGCACAAACAGAACAGACGATGGGGGATACAAATATCATAAAGTCACCCCAGGACAGTGTGTGAGTCTAGCCTTCCCCTTGACAGTGAACAATGTAAGCAGAGGCATTGCTGCAAACAGTCAGACACAACCTTAGTCAGAGATGCAAATATAAACTGACTTCACAATGAGTGTCAACACCTTCCAACAAAGGTTCCTCAAAAATCCAGGTCCCTTTGGAAGACGCAATCCAGGACCAGCTGCAAGGGACAAGTTACCAGGCAGCTGTAAGACACCCCTGCACACCACCATGTCAGCATGGTGCTAAAAGAAGATTGTTTATCAGAGAGGGAACATAGTAAGATTAAACTAGATGACAGAAGGGCTTGAAGCGGCATCCACATGAAAGATGGTGGCACACAGTGAGTGGGCTGCAGAAGTGAACCACTAGCACTACCTAAGCACAAACAGTGTTCTCACAACTGCAAATACAGGGTCACGGGAATTACAGTGAGCACAAAGAACACTGCCCTCTTCTGCAGATGCTACAGGAAAGTGATAATCTAATGGAAACCAGGCAGTCACCATGAAACAGTCACTTTTTCTGGCCGCACATGATTTTGAGTGTTATGATGCTGAGACTCTCTTCCCCATCTGCCACATGACTAGCAGAAGGAATAAATTTCAGTCAATACCACCAGGGTAGTACAAAAGAGGTACTACCAGAACTCCAATAAACGAAAGCAGGGATGATCATAGCTCTTTTGAATTTTAGGCTCTGCTCCGAAGTTAAAGCCTATGTAGGCCATACATTAAACAAATATGTAAAATAAATCAGAGGAGAGTGCATAGAATTAGTGTAGAAAGTAGTACTATCAAGATCAATATGAGACTTCTCTATGCAATTTATTATTGACTTATATTTTTTTCCACTCATAGTCCTCTGAAAACAGTATTTTTCCAGAATTCAGTTTAACAAATTTTCATATTAACATCATACAGTGTATAAACATTTGCTGGGCTGGATTGCTAGCACAGTGAAAATTCTGCAGCATATGGCATTGTGGAAAGGGCCTCTAACATGTTCCTTCTCTGTCTAGAAGTGAAGCTGATACAAAAATATCTGTGCATACCCTACTTACCCCCTGCATGCCCAACTACTTCTTCCTGTTGTCATATCTCTTAAACTGATCTCACAAAATCAAGATTTACTTCTAACCATTATTGTTCAGTATTCCGGCTTAAAATATAATTTAAAAACCCCTAAACTCTGTTCACACAAGGCATGGCAGAAAGTGCTACCACATGTTCTAGGATGAAATAGCAACGAGCTAAAGATCTTCATGCAAGTGTTGCTTTGTATTCTTCCTAAAATTGCAGAATCATAGGATGGCCTTGATTGGAAGGGACTTTAAAGATCATTTAGTTTCAAACCCCCTCTACTACAAGCAGGCACAATTCCCACTAGACCAGGTTGCTCAGAGCCTCATCCAACCTGGCCTTGAATACTTCCAGGGATGGGGCATCCCCAATGTCTCTGAGCAACCTATTGCAGTACTTCACCACTCACAGCAAAGAGTTTTTGTCTAGTATTTAATCTAAACCTACACTCTTTCAGTTTGAAGCCATTCTCCCTTGTCCTGTCACTACATGCTCTTGTAAAAACTCTCTCCCCATCTTTCTTGTAGGCTCCCTTCAGGTACAGTGACTGTCATCCCAAAGTCTTCTCTTCTCCAGGCTGAATCAATCCAATTCTCTCAGCTTTTCCTCCCTCCTCTGGACTCACTTCAACAGTTCCATGTCCTGCCTGTGCTGTGACCTCAGAGATGGATGCAGGGTTCCAGGTGGGGTCTCAGCAGAGCAGAGGGACAGAATCCCCTCCCTCCCCTGCTGCTCACGCTGCTTTGGATGCAGCCCAGGACACGTTTGGCTTTCTGGGCTGTGAGTGCCCATGGCTGGGTCATGTCCAGCCTCTCACCCCACAGCACCCCAAGTCCTTCTCCCCAGAGCTGCTCTCCACCTGTTCATCCTCAGCCTGTGTTGGTACTGGGGGTTGCCCTAACCCAGATGCAGCACCAGTACCTGGTCTTGTTAAACCTCATGAGATTCCCATGGATCCACTTCTCGAGCTTTTTCAGGTCCCCCTGGATGGCATCCTGTCCTCTTGGTGAGTCAAGAGTGCCGTTCAGCTTGGTGTCATCTGCAAATTTCCTGAGGGTGTGCTTTATCCCTTGATGTCTTCAACAAGGATATTAAATAACACTGGTCCCAGAATGGACCCCAGGGGACACCACTTGTCACCGATGTCCATTGGGACTCTGACCCATTGACCACTACCCTCTCGATGAGCACCTGCAACCACTTTTTTATCAATTTCTTTCCAATTTAGAGAGAAGGATGTTGTGGGAGACTGTGTCAAAGGCTTTACAGAAGTCCAGATAAATTATATCAGTAGCCCTTCTCTTGTCCACTGATGTAGTCACATCTGTGACTACATCTGTGGATGGTTTCTTCCAACAACAGAAAATTAATTACTCTCAGGTTAAGAAACAAAACTGAAATTAATCATAGCTAGTTCACTACATTTGGGATAATACTATAGAAAGATCAACTTTGATTTTTTATATAGCACAGTTACAGAGATGGATCATGTGAAATCAAATATAAGCTCATGGTTTTAAATTAAGACTGACAGAATATGCAAAATAGGTCAGAAAATTTTCCCTGCAGGTGACTTTCTCCCTATCTGTGAAACTGAGAGGACAGAACTGAAAACATTATACACTTTGTTACACCAACTTTACAGCAGCAGCACCAAACCATCTACATTAAAAAGTACAAAGTCAACTCCAAATATTTTCCTCAGCTTTCACTGTTGACAAGTTATACTCAAATTCCGGAGAAAACAAGCTAAGGGGCTACCTTGCAATAGTTGTTTTCTCTGGAATGAAGGCCTTTTCAAGTGAGCAGCATACTCAAACTGCACAACTGTCCCTGTAACTTGAAATCTGACAGAAATATATAATACAATAAAGATACTCCTTTACTATGGCATCTTCTTATCCCAGAAGAGTATTGATGTGCAGCTTAAATGCTTGGGAACTTCAGCAGGAAGGCTTGTACAGCCAATAGTGATGCTGTATACAGGACCAACTTTGGTGTCTCCAAAGGAAAAAAGTGATTAATTCAACAGTTGCTTCATTATGATCAGATCAAAAGGCTACTTTATAGCTCTGTCTCTGAAATAGTTCCTCAGTTAGATTCAGAGTAACCTCCTCTAGCCGAAACCACAATGCAACACTCATCCCAAAAGTGCCCATGGCACCTAAAGCTACACTGCTTAAAAGCCATGCAGCAACTCCAAATGGCAAAGACGAGACTGTAAATTGACCTTTAGAGACATCTCAAAAGCAGGTAAAAATATAAAATGCAGATGAATCTGAAAAATGTTAAGATATTTACATTAATTCTTTTCTCAACTTCTTCCTTTCCCGTACAAAAAGTTACTGTCCAATTTTCACAATGAAAATTCTAAATGTCTACAGAAAAAATGAAATTTTCCATCAGTTACTTATGAATAACCACAAATATTAATAATTAGCAATTTAAAAATTAATACACATAAAATTTCACTATGTTTTCTGATGATAATGATCCCAGCTTCACTATTGCCTTGCAACTGATTTTTAAGCTGAGGTGTTGGGGGGGGGGTTGTATTTTTCATTTTTAAATA
>VYXD01000813.1:41362-59647 GCA_013397195.1 Hylia prasina | reverse complement strand
TGTATTTTTAATTTTTAAATATTCCAATAACTTCTGGTTAAAACAGCTATATCAACTTTAAGAAAAAATCAACCACAAAACTCAGCTGAAAGGAATTCACTGTGTACCAAGGTGAGCTTGTTACTGCACAAGTCAACTTTCTGATGAAGAAAATAAAAAGCACAGCAGAGACAAAGGAGATGCTTTCAGACGAAACCTGAAGATGTTTTCAACCTTTCAACATCCTGGAAAATCTCAGCTCCTGTCTGTTTATTGAGTGATTAAGGACAGCATGGTGCATTTTGACACTTGGAGATAAAGTCAAGGAAAATATCCAACAGGCAGCAGGAAGTGCATATCATGTTGAGATTGAATAGCTGCCAAAGTGCAGAGGGCAAATAAGCAAATGTAAGCAAAGATAACATCCAAGACAGACCAGAAGGCAGTGATGTGTTGCTTCTTATGGTATACAGAAACAACTGAACCTTAATACAAGGAGGAAGAAAGAGAAGGAAGAACAATGGGTGGAACACAATTGATTTTTAAAAAGCTACACACACAAACAAGCTGTCAAATGTGCCTAACAACCTAGTCTGAGCTTTACAAAGGTTAACCAGTTTCCTCCATTGCAATCTTGAAGTACAGGGAATCTACTGAAAAGGTAAGGTGAAGACCAGCACTCCAGGCAGCACACCTGAAACTTGCAGTTCTTGGCTTTTGTTAAAGCAGCCTCCTGTTCCACACTACACAGGATAAGCCATTATAAATACCTACAGTAAAACTATGCTGGCTCTGATGCCAGCATAAGGCTGCATTGTCTATCTCAGAAATGTGCAATAACTACCTCCATACAGGTACATGCAACCCAAGCACTCTCATGCACATTTTATAACTACCAACAAGGTGATAGTAGTAACCATATCCATAAAACTCATCCTGTTGCTTAGAGTGTGGATTCAATTCCCAGTTCAATAGATATCACATTATGTTATCTTGCTTTCATGACTAACTGTTCCAAAAGATCCTTCTTTTTCTTTGTATCAGCTACTTGTCACTCTTAAGGATGTATGAAAAACCATCACCCATAAACAGTATTAAAGATAACATTACTTAGCAGATAGAAGAAAGCTGTGTTTAAATGAAACATGTTAAAAGTAGTTTAAAATTTCATAGTCCTTCCAAATGAACAGAGAATTGAATGAAGGAACAGAACTTCATTATTAAGTAATTTTGTGCAGCTGACTAAACACTAGACCTCCCTAAACATGCCAATAACTGTACAATCTGCATGTGTGGTAAAAATGGAAGAAAAACCAAGCACAGAAACACAACTACCATACATCCTGCATCTCTCTACAAACAGGCACACAGTCCTCTCCCCTTCACTTGTATTTTTAAGAAAAAAAAGGAGTGACCTCCCTTACAAGTATATTCCAACTTGCCTTTACCTCTCATTACTTCTAAAAGACCTGCTACAAGAGTACTTAACATTGTGTGCTAAAGGGCCATGGGCTGTAAACTTTACGGCATAAATTACAGACCAACAGAATTGTATAAAATTATTAATATTAATTTGAAAAGACATCCTTGGTAACACACAGTATGCAGTACACACGTGACACTTGAAGCGCATCACCCTAATGTCTCTAACTTTTTAAAAAAGAAGTTCCAAGAAAGACAGAAAAATTGTCTAATACTGGAACACATAAACAAAAAAAAAATTATAGTTTGCTTACTGGTTTTCAAATGCAACAGTCAGAAGAGCTGTCCCATCTAAGCTTTCTTTTTCCCTGCAAAAAGCAGTCATAATGATGGCATAAAGGTTACTACTAAGTGCTACAAGTCAAATACAATTCAATACAATTCAAAACTCCTGCCTTGAATTCTGCATGATTCACACAATGAAATCTCAAGAGGCACAATCAGTCCTCCAAGAAAAGATAAAAATTAATATCTCAAAATTATTTTATTTAGCAAATTAATCCAATAGCAGCTAGGAAACAATGACGTCCTTCCTTGCACTGTACTTTGCAGATCATCAACTTCAACAATCCTAAAACACTTCCTACTTGACAGTGAAGGTCTTATTTTAGCTAGTGAATTTTCCTGTCACCAGGCCACTCCATAAGCTTGAAAAACTCTGGTGCCTCCACTTCATTTGTGGCTTGTTTTGGTACAGATAGACATACACAAGGAACTTGAAAGTAATTTCCATCTGACTTACAAAGGAGGCAGAGAAAACACTCCTTCACTTGACTCTCATTTATGTTACCATTACACACAGCTTAAACCAGAAGTGCTTTAAGAGACTCTTCACAGCGCAGCCCCGTCACAGTATAGCCCCACATTCATCAACCCAGGGAACAAGGGAGGTAACACAGGTCTCAACTTGAGAGCTTCAAGTTTTTTTAAAGATGGCCCTGATGAGCTAGACAGAAAGTACCACCAGTATTGAAAAGATACCAGAAGGTTTGCAGCAAGGTGCAGCTAAGGAAGGCATGGCTGACATGAGGCAATCGTACTCCCTCTCTTCCTCCTACATTTGCTTGCTGCTGTGCTTTGAACCTTTTCAAAACATGGGGATGAATAGCTGTAATTGCATCTCTTGTTCTACTTTGACTTCTGGTCTCTTACTAGTTACCTGCTTCCAAACCATGTGAGCATTTGAAATTAACATTACACCTGCACATAAGCCTTATAAAAAACAATGTGCAGAAACACAGGCACAGATTCAAGAGTTTGTCTTTCTGAAGTGCTGTGCAGCATGAAGCGTAGAGTTTTTCCAAAAGAAAAGGTGCATGACAATGGTATTTCAGACAATGAAAGAAAAAGAAAGATCTTGCAGCTGCTAAATCCTCCACAGACATCAGCACACAGCCCCTCCTGCAATCAGTGTGCTGCTCTTCTTTCAAAGCCGCACACGACTTTAAAGAAGTTATTACCACAGGGTTATCAGACAATATATGGGTTTCTCCATGATCATACTCTGCTAAGCAATTAGGTCAAACTGTGCTCTTGAAAATTAGTTTAGCGCAACTGAAGGTCAAGGAATGAAAGCATGTGGGGGAGATGAAGCAGAAAAGAAGTAGAAGGATTTAACTCTCAAGCACATACAAAGCCCTTGCCAGAAAAAGGAGTTGCGCTGTTGCTAGAACTTTGTAGTGTATGAAAGGAACATTCTTGGCACTGCAAAACTGGCATCTGTGTACAAATAGAAAAAGTGTTCCAAGTTACAAGCTGTACACAGAGACAAAAAGAACCTTCTTCACATCAATGTGCTCACCAGTACTGTCTTGTTCATTCTAAATTACACTTTTGTCAATGGATTGATGTGGCTTAGTTGTCAGTCATATAAGTAGATTTTTGTTACTTCTAACCAGAACGAAGAGATATTACATGCTTTTACAGAGTTCTGTAATTCCTTAAAAAACCCCCAACCCAACATATTATTTTGCATAAGCAGGAATTCTGATGTCAGATTCCTTTTCTTATATTCACATTTGGGTTTTGGAATGCAAATTTGAATGAGTAAAGTACTGTGGGTCTATGTTGGCAGCAGATGTTCAGAAGAAAAGGCACACTGAAAAAGCTAGAAGCATTACTGAAAGTTTGCTGATTCTGTTCTCCTGGAAACCCATGGATTACTGCAGATACAAAACAGAAACACACTAACAGCTTTACACATGGCTGTAAGAAATTGACTGAATTATTCTTCTGAAAGTAGTCAAAGATTAAATTCTCTTTCCTGCTTTCTCTAGTGCTTTGAACTGTTGAATAGGTGGGTGAGAGGCAAACACTAGACAAGCAGAGACAAAACCTGCCCTCCTTCCTGTATGTATGTAAACAATTCAGCTCTGTCTCCAGTTTCATATTATCTATCCAGCTCTCACTTTTACAGTCTGGGTAACACCAAACACGCATACTTGTCACTGTGCCAGTAGACAAGACAAGAAATGCAAGTTATCAACGTTGTTGAAACCTCATACAATAGACTAACAGTCAGACACTATTTTTATGCTGTCTGGGGGGAAGCAGCAGTTGGCTATTCCTTTGTAAGCACAAGCATAATATCTAAAGGCTGTAACTTCCACACGTCAGGTGCAGTAAAACATTTCACTGCTCAGGAAACATTTTTTCTTGATAATTCATTTTATTTTATAATTCATTTTTTATTGATAATTCATTTTACCATAGGATTACATTTCACTTTAAAGTTTCATCTAATATAGTTCAACGTGACATAAATGCAGAGGCATTATACAGACAGAGAAGCTGAGAGTTAGTTTATACAGTCTTCTCTGTGGTATGTTCAATTTTTTTTTAAGTTTTCTTTTTAATGTGAGACTAAGCAGTACTGCAAAGCTCCAGAGCTCTTAGCTTTCTAGTATACAGACAAAAGCAGCGCTACTCCACACTTGCACACCCACACTGTCTCTCCTACTTTCACAAAAAGAAATGTAGTGCTAGATTGAGTGAATCTTGGTATTCTGTAGTTCTCTCTCCAGGGATACTTCAGAGTCACTAATCTTTTACAAGTGCATTGCTAAAAGGCAAAAAGTACTGACCTGTTCTAGAGGAATTTGGAGCTGCTCCTTTGCAGTTACAGTGGGAACAACAATAATTCACTGAATGTGGTGATGTGACAAATATAAAATGAGCACAAGCAGCATGAGAGTGAACTCAGTCTAAACACGTGTATGATTCTGGGTAAAACTTGGGGATGGTAAAAACAACACAAAGTGAAAGTGTGAGATGTTCCTATGCCTCGAATGCCTTAACAAAATGCTAAAGTAATTATCAAACTGCAGAATGTGAAGAGCTAGATAGTACTAAAGAAAATACTTCTGACCAAAGTCTACCCATAGACAAGGGAGTTTAAAACACTGATGTGAAGTCCACGTTAAAATGTTCTGGTATTTAGTGTATAAGCTGGAGGAATGTGTATGGCTGTAAAACTTCCAAGGCAGCTGCGTGTCAGGCATTTCCTATTAATAATGCCTGGGCTGGAGCTTATAGAGACCCACTTGGTCTGCATACAAGTACATCTGCTAAAGCCGTTTCAGAAATCATCTTACACCGTGACAAGTGGAGAACTCACACTTGTAAGCAGTTGTAGTAATAACTAACTACATCTATAACATACAGGAAAATGCAAAAAGAAAAAGAAAAAAATGGAAATAATGCAAAAAAACCCACAGATTTTCAAGCAACTGCCATTCATGGTATTAAAAAGTACATGTACACATGCAGCTACTTTAAGAATCAGTGCCTAAGCATTGCCATATAAAGAAAGAACTTATTATACCTTGCAAATACTTAGGTAGAGTCTTAATGCTTCTGCTCTTATTTAAAACTTCATTTTCCCCTTCTTTTGGGCTTTTCATGAAATTGTAAACCAACTCAGCAATTAACATTAAATCACAAATTAATCTAGCTAAATGTTCAAAGACACACGTGACGTAAGTCTGACTTGTAACAGATCATAAAAGCTCAGTTATCACTACCTCAGAAAATCTTAAACCAGGAGACTGGTGTGAATATTAAAACATACAGGCAGAACAAGCATTTGATTTTGGTGTTGCTGCTATTTCGTAACTAGTGTTTTGAGGTACGTGCTCGTCTTTTTAGCAATGGGTTCTGAAGCATACCTGGGTGGGTGTTTGTCCTTCAGCTTGGGGAAGAAAATCTAGTGATCAGACCTTATTTGCGTGATCCACTCTTGTCACAATGAACAACCTTTCTCCATTTCACCTTTTCAGGCATTCCCCGTTCAGTAGTGTACGACCTGTCATCTTAATGAGCAATAACACTATAAGCATCACTCGTATGGAGATTTTGACTCTGGAAGGTGTCTATGTTGAATGGCCACAAATAAAAACATTTAAAAAATTCCTCGCCTTTACAGCAGAGCTGCACCTGTTAAATACATTAAACAATGCTAATATAAGAAAATGTTTTTTTTCAATATTCTTGAAAAAAATCATTTAATACAGTCATAGAGTATGGATCATTCAAACACTTCCTAGAAAAAGGATGAAATCTTATTACTAAGAACGGACGTGAGGATGGACTGCAAAGCCCCAAGCAGGTTATGACTCCACTTTCTCTAGAAATTATACAAATTAAAGCTGTAGAATGTATTTAAAGTTTGGTTACTTTCTACTTCTACCAGGTATGAAGAATAACTAAAATCTACAGGTATATTATTAACCTTTTAGTATTAGAACATAAGGAGAAACAACCTTATGCTCCACAGAAGATGGCAGAGTAATTTTTTGTGTAGAAAAATTCTGGATTTTCTCCTCCAATTATTAACTTGATGTTAGCTAAATATATAAGAAACTCACTGAGCTATAAACCTATCACTTAAGCCAGTGATGAAAATACTGCTTTTCTGTGACTTAAAGGCAGCTTCTTAAGATGATATGGCATTACAAACAAAGCAGTTTGTCTCACAAACACAATGCTCTCATGCTAAGTGCCTTAGTAACTTCCATATACATTATGCTTTTATGAGCCACAATTTACACCCAAGTAATTATCTGCTTCCCCACATCTTCAACTTTTATTCACAGCTATTCACTCTCACAGACAAGCTTGGGCACTTTAGAATTTAGAACAGCTAAGAAAAAAATTATAAGTATATTCTAAGTTGTCCCTTCTGACTGCTGTGCAAAGGAGGGTTTGTCTGGCTACCCTACGGCTGCTGCCATAGGAAAACATACTCAGACTGTGCTGTCACCAGCCTCATTGTCCAGGGTTAATCACAGTCAGGTTTTGCTTCCCAGTTCAGAGCAGCTCTCCCACACGGCCTCAGCTGGCTGTGCTGCGCAGCACCAACGCAGAGCACACTCAGGGCAGGTTTTCAGCCTGGTTCAGTAGGCTGAGCCAGTACCTGTCACAAACAGAGGCTTCCCCATCCTACGGGCCCTGCATTCCTATGCTGCGCCGGTGGCTGGCACTGATCCTTGTCTGGCATGCCCGTGTTGACCCAGTTCAGGGAGCTCCATCTGTAATCCTCTCTTGCTTCCAGGCTGCGCTCATGATGGTGCCAGTGCAGCCGGAGAATGCTGCTCAGTGGGTGAGGAACAGGACCACCCCATTCCCTGACCCCCGTGCTAGCCTGGCTTAGCCACCCCTGGTGGGCTCAGCAGCAGGCGAGCGGAGCAGCACTGACCAGGAACAAACACACCCTCAAGAGGAACAGCAATGTAAAGGTTTCTTTCTAGAGGAACAAAAGAGGCAGCAGAAGTAGACCAGCTTTGCAAGATAGAATCTGGAATGGTTTGTTCTTCAGCTAATGTTAGAACTGGCAGCAAAACCAGGAAAAGAGATATCCTCCTTTCAGGCAAGAATGTGAAGTAAATAGTATCAGAAGGCCCTTTCAAATAAAAAGCCATGAGAAACGATGAGACATAAGGAACTGAGCCATTCCCTGACGTGCTTTCCTTTCCCAGGGAATCAATGGCAATTCTACGCAGATGGCCCTGCTCATGGAGATAAGAAAATATTGCCAGACAGATAATACACCAACGAAGTCAACACTCCCATACCAAAATGTTTGAAGTCTGTGTTTGCAAGGAATAAAAACCACAACAAAACAAAAACAAATACACACAAAACCCAAAGCAAACAAAACTAAATCCCTAAAAGAAAGAGAAAGCTGAAGGAGAGAAGTTAAAATAGATCCCTAGGATTACATCTGCATCACTTTCCTTAAAGGTAACAGGAGCCAAGTGTCCCAACAAAGGAGTCCGAGTCAGCAAGAAGAGAGGTATCGAAAGATAAAATCTGTTGCCATTCAAGACTTTCACATACTTCCTTTTTTATTATACAATAATAAACTCCCAGCCTTGTTGACAGAGTTATTCAATGTTGAGCTCTTGGCCTCAAAGTTGTAGGACCCAAGTAAGACACACACTAGTATTTTCCCCTGTGGAAAAAGGCGTGTCATGGTTTGACACTGGTCAAATACCAGGCATCCACAAAAGTCACTCGCTCACCCTCCCCTGTCATAGCAGGGCAGAGAAGAGAAAAAAATTAACAAAGGCTTCATCAGTTGACATAAGAACCATGAGAAAACACTCCAAGGGCAAAATGGGCTCAACTCAGAGGTACAAAGTGAATTTATTACTGACAAAATCAGAGGAGAATAATGAGAAGTAAAATAAATCCTTTAAANCCCCACAGGCTGTGGGTGGATCTCTGCATCCCCTGTAGATCCCCACAGGCTGTGGGTGGATCTCTGCATCCCCTGTAGATCCCCACAGGCTGTGGGTGGATCTCTGCATCCCCTGTAGATCCCCACAGGCTGTGGGTGGATCTCTGCATCCCCTGTAGATCCCCACAGGCTGTGGGTGGATCTCTGCATCCCCTGTAGATCCCCACAGGCTGTGGGTGGATCTCTGCATCCCCTGTAGATCCCCACAGGCTGTGGGTGGATCTCTGCATCCCCTGTAGATCCCCACAGGCTGTGGGTGGATCCCCATGGGCTGCAGGGGCACAGCTGCTTCACCTTGGCCATCACCATGACCTGCAGAGGAATCTCGGCTCTGGCACCTGGAGCTCCTTCTGCCCCTGCTTCTCCACTGACCTTGATGTCTCCATGTTGTTTCCCTCACATGTTCTCACATCCTCCTCTGGCTAGAGAAAAACAAAACTCTGTGCCCCACTTTGGTTAGATTTTCTTCTAAAATATGTTATCGTAGAGGCATTTCTACCATCTCCAATTGGCCCAGCTTTGGCCAGCAGCACATCCATCTTTGGAGCCATCAGGGATTGGCTTTGCTGGACATGGTAGAAGCTTCTGGCAGCTTCTCACAGAATTTAGAACAGCTAAGAAAAAAAATTATAAGTATATTCTAAGTTGTCCCTTCTGACAGGGATCACCCCTGTGATCCCCCGCTAACAAAACCCAGGCCATGCAAAACTAACACAAGGGGGAAAACCCCACACCTTGTCACCCATTAAACCAGCCAGAATGATTTAACCTGGGAGAATAATTAATTGTAAACTATGTCAGAATAAAACATTATCAGTCAGAAGTTAGCACTCAGTTATACCTACATAGCTAGGTAAAGTAAGCACAAGGGCAAATAACAGGCACAAAGGATACACATGATTTGAAGCTTTCTGCATTGGCTTTCTTAGTCTCCTTTAGAAATACAGGATTACAAAATACCATATCAACACTGAAGTTCAATCCTCTTCTCCATATAATTCAGCAAACAGAAAGGAGAGAAGAGATGAGATTCTCCACATCACTTCTCTATAAGCACAAGGCAGTTAAAAGTCATCAGTTTCCAGAAAATGAACAGCCTTTCTCTGTCCTGTAAATGTTAACTTCAGAACACCACAGGTCCAACAGACTGTGATCTGGGGAAAATGTCCCTCTGCTATCAGCTCCCATGGCATGAAAGCAGGTACTCTAAGTGCATACTTCTACAGGCACACCCAGTCAGTCTCTCAAAGCTAGAATGATCACTGACACTTGAGAGAAGCCTGAGGAAGTGTACAAGAGTCCAGAAGCCAATTTACGTACCAGGCAGAAAGCAGGACTCCAAGCAACTCATGAGAACTTAGAAGCATACCATTAATTACTCACAAATAAAGACAGCTGAAATAAAGTATTTCCAGTACACTGGTTCAGTTACAGGCTCTTAGCATCCTATTTAG
This sequence comes from Hylia prasina, assembly GCA_013397195.1. Classification (NCBI taxonomy): domain Eukaryota; kingdom Metazoa; phylum Chordata; class Aves; order Passeriformes; family Sylviidae; genus Hylia; species Hylia prasina. The sequence goes on along the minus strand of VYXD01000813.1, from coordinate 49,993 downwards.
GCAAGAAGTGCACAGACAAATGCTATTGCCCCAAATAATTTTTATCCTTTCCCAAACCTCACTTCTCTGCATAATTCAGAAAAAAAGATCTCAAACTGTAGTTTCAATCAGTATGTAAAGACAGTTATAATTTACACTGACTATGACATCTCCAGCTTTGGATAAAGCTTATGGATCCCCATAAGCTCATGACCACCCAGTTAAACACAGGCAAGACCATCTCAGCTTCCTAACAAACAGAGACTTGCACCTGCAAGCAGAAGGTAGTGGGGAAGACTTTCTCTAGTGGAGTGGCACTAGGGTCCCTGCTGCTGGTGGCCAAGGCACCCACATGGTCTGGACAGGCACACACCAACGCTTTCTCCTCACACTGCCTCTGGAAGCAGAAATGGTTTGGCACATCAGCTTGCACAAACAGGAAGGAATAAGAGGAAGGAAATTAAACTTCTCAGACCAAGAGAATAAGGCTGAAGACCACCATGTGGATTACTCAGTGAAGTGATTTACAGCACTGCTGTAAACCATGTAAGTTATTCTGGGACTGGGTAAATATCTATTACAAGATATTCCCTCCAACATCAGTGTGTGACACAACCAAAAAAACCCATAAAACCCCAACATGCCAATAATACCACATTTTTAATACAACAGGTCAACATTTCCAAGGACTACAAAAACTTTGTAACCTGGAAGCCTGAAAAACTTTGAAAGACAGTGTTAAAACTGATTCAAAAAATCAACAATGACTGTATCCTTATCAGCCTTCTTCTTTTCCAGAACAGTATCACGCAATTCTTTCTTTTAATTTTACAAGATCAATCTTGATACAATTTAGATTCCCTGTTCATACTGGTCTCACTTCAACAGGTCACCTAAGGTCATTTTCCTTAAGACAAGAAGCCTTTCAATTCCAGCCTGCAGAACCATCTGTGAAAACTTTAAATGTATATACAGTTTCTAAAGTTTATTTGTTTCACCAACCATTTTAATTTTTCCAGAGTGTTAATAATATCATAGCACTCCAAGCATAGTGGTACAAGGCTAAATGCACTGAAGTCTTAAGTCTTCTTTCTCAAGAAGCTTCATCTCACAGCTCCACCACCTTAGCTTAGCATCTCTTCTTCACTTTAGAAGAGGACAGCAGCAATCTCTTTGAAATGGAGGGACAAGACCTGTAAGTAACATGCGAAGGAGGATGTAGCAAGGTTTGCCAGGATATAGAGAGATGCCTGCCCCTACAATTCATCTCTGTCGTTAGTCTGCTCCGTAACTGCACCAAAACCAACAGGAATGTCATCCAACAACTGACCAAAATGTGCAGGCTCCACTCTTCCTCTATCACCTCCTAGACAAGACCTCAGAGTTTTGCAACATCACCTATATTAGACTCCTTTGCAAAATTTCACATTATGCCAAAATTCACTGCATAAGGTAGACAAGCAATTAAATAGTAAAGGCTTGAAGATCTTTAGGCTTTGTCTACACTTTTCTCAGCTTCACCCATCTCAACCACAAACTCATCATAATTAAGTACAATCTATTATACTGCATGACTAGTCAAAGAATGCTGTTCAGGTTTAGTGGATAATCCTCTGTGTCACCTATCTTCCTGCAAGGGGGACAAAACACAGTTTGAGAAAAAACAGTTTTATTTGAAACAGAGCTCCTACGAAGCCACTACCATCCAGGAAACAAGCTGCTGAGCCGCTGCTTTAACTGGCATAAATTCTTAAGAGTATAAAACTGTATCAACAAGTTGCACAGGTTTTCTAACCAAGCCGGTCAAAAACAGTCACCTGGACATTAAGGCAGGGTCTCACAAGAAACACACACAATCTCCTCCAAAAACTGGTACAGCTTTGAATACCTCTGACTAACTGCAAACAACCATTTATCAAGATTATTCCAATTACTACTGCACCTCTTATAGTTCTCCTAATGTCCAGCTTAAACTTCCATGTTGTCAGTTTATGCTCTTCTGTCTTTGTAGTAAAGTCTCTGTCCCTCCTGCATATTTAACTTGAAGTAGATTTATGGAGGCAATCACAACTCCATGCAGGCTGAGATTTCACAGTGCTTTCAGCTGATCTGAGAGTGTACATCCGCCATAGATTAGATATAGGGTGTGGTATTTTTCCCCTTTGACGGCAGCACTACATTTAAAAAAACCCCAAACCTGAAACAAAACAGCCTACAGAGAAACACAGAGCAGAGGACATACTGATCCTTTCAACCACCAACACTGCAGCCTGAGCTCTGAACAAAGCTCTCATGAAACAGCGGTGTCAGCCTTCCCTTCTTAGACTAAAGGGGTCAACTTCCGTTCAGTACACATAATTCCAACAGAGAAACTGACATACTCAAACATCTGTAAAGAGAGAAAATGGGGAGGAAATAACAAAACACCCCAAAACCCCCACGAACGCAGAAGGACTAATCTGGGAAGCAAGAAGGACAGACTGAAGTTTCAGCACACCCCTAACATGCCTGCTCTGGTACTGGTCATGCCTCACTGAGCCTAGAAGAAAAATCAGACAAGTATTTTTATCTGCTTCCTGATGAAGCTTCTGTTTCTAGATTTACAAAGATTTGTGCATTTAAACTGAAAGCACAGAATAATCAGCAAGCTCTAGGTTTGATTACACTGTATTTTAAAAGACATACAAAGCAGTCATTATTCTTCCTCAGAGAGAGAAATAAAGCAAGCAGGACCAAGTTATACCCAAAAAATCACCACCACTTCTTGTGCTTTTCATGATGCAAACCTCTCAACACATTTTATAAGGCAGCAATTGTTACCAATGTCACTGTAGGGTGACAGCTCTTGCAGCCTGTGCAATCAGCAGCTTGCAGGTTATTGAGCATTTGTGAAAAGGAAACATTTTGAGGCATGTCTGGAAGGCAAAGTGACTTGAGATGCATAATTTTTGCAACCATGCTTTCTAGTTAAGAAACCTTCCTTTTCAGCATCCATGCAACCACCAAAGCCAGGACTTACAGACAAGCATAGAACAACCAACTTCTTCTCCAAGGGTTGATAAAACATGTACATAGTTCACAAACAGCACAGAAAGGGTTATTTGATGTAATGTGAATTACACAACCTTCAATTCTTCAAATAAAAACAAAAGAGCACACCAAGACACCAATCAACCAAGTTTCCTAGTCAAACAAGGGCTTTGTCATCAACATTTTTAGAGTTCCTTCTGAGGCCCCCAAAAAACTCATATAGTCTACTCAATTTAATTAATTATCATGTACGACTAAAATCTGAATAAAGTAGTTATAAAAACAGTGAATTATACACTTGCAGTATTTACGACCATGCCTGTACGAAACACACAGGAAATGGCACCGCAGAGGTCTGCAGCTTCTGCTTCCTCAGTTTAACCACTTTACTGCTGCTTGAGAAAGAAGGTTAACACATGCCTTTATAATGGAGCAACGGAGATGAACTTATTGCAAGAAAATGCAAGGAAACAGAAACTGGAAATTTTAATGTAGCATAGTTAAAAAATTTGTAGATCACATGCAACAGTTTTAGCCTTACAAAACCATCTTTCACACTGCCCTTCCCCTCCCTCATACGATTTTCTGATAAGCAATAGGAAAAAATGCTACACTATAAGACTATTAAAGATTGCTGTCATGGGTTTTAGATGTGACAGTTTTGAAAGGAAGTACCACCTGAAATGTATTTCACGTCCTATAAATCTCACAACAGCCTGACGATACTAACACAATTTTAATACATGGGCTAGTTAGCAAGATTAACTTAGGTTGTCAAGCCTGAAAAGTGCCATGAAGGTCTAATTCTGGTTACCATTCAAGTTGGTTTGTTTGGGGTTTTTCCAGTGCTTTTACTTTCCTCCCAATACAGACAAGCAATGTAGTTATGGCGTCTGGATAGATGACACGCAGTCTCCACGGTTGTAAAACGCAGTACTACCAAAACTAAGTATCTGAATAATTAAAACTGCATACATTCTTGCACATATTATATATATATATATTTGTATATGTAATCTACATACTCCCTGTATACAATGGAAATAATTTTTTTGGGGGGGGGTGGGGGTGAAATCCTTTTTCACTTAACTCTGAAAGGTAGAGGAACATTTTACAGAATGTAAATACATATTTGCACAGCCCTCTGTTCTCTCTTATCAACATCTTCAGCATGTTATCCTAGGCATTTTTCTCTCCCAACTGATAAGGCCATTAGGTACATTAGTTAGCGGGGTTAGGTTGTTGCTTTTTACTTTTAGCATCTCTGCTTAGTAAGCTACTAAACAGAGTCAGAGCAGTCTCCAAAACTGGCAAGATTCAGTGCCGCTTTCCTTTGATGAGTTACAGGTGTTTCCCTACTGAGTCCAACAGGTCCAAACAAGCCTGACATTCAAAACTGTTAGATACCTCTTCCTACTTTCTGAATCAACAAGAATCTAAAAACTGTGAACCACAGTGCAATGCAAGTACCATTCTTCAATTCCAAAACTTTACCTTAATGCCCTGCATCTCTCTTAGAAAGCACATGAAAGCCTGAAGGAAAATAAAACAATCAAAAATACCAAATGTGGGTGCTGGGGGTGAAGGAAGAAGGAGCTGTCTATATGATCAGGAACTCACACTGACTAACACAGTATGTATTTATAACATAGTTTCGGATAGCTCTCCCTAAAATTATTTAAACAACACCACATTTCTCACAATACTGTATGAATTCCCAAGCAAGGCCAGTCACGGGAGGTAAAAATATACCTTGGAAAGTTCAGTGTGCTTTGAAGGTCTTTACTTGCTTGCTCACCACAGTGAGATATTTAATAGGGCTGAACTCGAATTCCTGACTTTTGGGCAAACTGAAGTAAAAGCACTGCAGCAGGGTATTTAGAATGCACAGTCACACCACCGGCAACTGCCGGCAGAATTAAAATCACAAAGTTGCTTTTAGCAAATTTGTTGCTCTTCCATGCTAATGTTTACCACCCCTTGAAACTTCATGGCTGAGAAGATTACTTAACACATCTGTAGGTAGCCTACATGTGAGTAACACATGTAAGTTCATATTTGTAAGATGGAAAACAAAAAATAAAGTGTATGCAACACACTGTACATTAATCAAGAGCAATTTTCTTATATGTTCCAAATATAGCATTTGATCCATAAGTCTCCCAAAACTCCACTGGTATAAAAGCTTAAGATAAACCAACTTGAACAGCCATGACCCTGTCAGGAGAAATTGTGTATGGGCAAGAAAAATAAATAAGGGTGATTCTACCAGTATTTACAATCACAAATTTATTTTTTCCGTATTCTCCCCAGGCATTAATGAAAACAAACTAAAGACTAAAAGAAAATGCAGCCATTTTGGTAACACAACTATGACTGTTTATTACTTTTTCTGCAAAAGCATGGTAAAATGCCAGAAAACTAGAGAATGTATTTTTTTTTAGCCCAGGCACACCATCATCCCTTTGGTTTTATGCTAAGCTATACTTAAACCTCCTTTATTACTTTCTATCAAAAATTTAATTTACACAGCCCATTTGCTTTTTTCAACACACCTTTCTTATTCAAATGATTTTTTATTCTAGTTACTGTCAGAAGTAACAAAGACTTAAATAATTTACAAGGGAAAACAGTGTAGATTATTAAAATCAAGATTATTAAAATTCACTGAGCTCTCTCAAAAGGCAAGTTTGCCTAAGAACTTAAGGATCTTTTCAGTCAAACACAAATCTGTCAATAAAAACTCACCTGTTAATTTATTCACCTTTTTTCCTTCATGCCTGCAGCTCAGTAAGAGGAAATAAAAACATTCTTCCAAGAGAAAGGGGCAAAAAATCAGTTGATTTTGCAAAACGGAACCTTTCATCATTGCTTAGTTGAAGTATTAATTCACAATTTGGGTTCCCAAATGAATTCAGGAAATTTTAAAGTCAAAGGTGTTTTTAATATTCACTGTTTTTTGAATTTTTGGCCTCAGGGTAACTACGTTTATATGCAAACCTAACAGTCAGAAACCTGCTAAGGGGAAAATGAGGAATGGAAAGTGACAGAATTACAAAAAAGTATTTTGTGCAACCCTAAAAACTAAAGTTCTAAAAGAAGATAAAACACCACTGAAATAAACCATACAACAGTTATCCTGAGGTTTGCTTATGCTTATGGTTTTATGCCAACACTTCACACTGGAATAATCCTGGTTACTTAAAATGATACTGAAGGGAAAGCTTTGGCCCTTTTAATTATATACCATTTTTAAAGTAAAAGCCCTGCCAAACATTTCAGAGTGTTTTACCATCCGCCAGTATGGTAAAACATATGTAGATAAAATTGACAAAGTTCTTAGATTTATTTGCTCTTTTTCAGGTGAAAACTAGAGTAGATATTAACATTCTTTAAAATTCATAAAATATTATAGGTTTAGACTGCATGCCAAGCTTCTACAGCATTAGGATGGATAAAATCCCCAGTATTGTAATACCCTGTGGGTAAATGATCAAATGAATATACCATTTTTAAACTGAACACGATTACCTAACACTTTGCCAATTTGAAACCCTCTGTTTGTTCTGGTGTTTTTGGTTGTTCTTTTACCACCTAACATTTTCAGTGTCTGCACTTCCCATACTGTAAAAACAAAATGCCTGTTCTCCACTACTGTGGTCTGGAGCATGTGACTTCCAAAGAACATTTATTTGAAGAAAACCCTCCATGTATTTAAACATTTCTTATGTAATTTGCCTAGAGGCAAATTGTTCTATTTCATAAATATGTATTAGAGACCAAACACTGCACTGATACTTCCTCTTTAAAAAAAAAAATACAGGAGAAATTACATAAACCTTAACACTGTCTAAATTTGAATATTGACATTATCTTCTCCGTGAAGAACCTTAAAATCCCCACAATATATGTGTGTCTTTATTTTCTTCCATAAAGTCAATCATTTATCAGTACCTGTAAGCACAACAACGATTTTATTTTTAAGAGTTCAGAAACCTAAACCTGAATTTTGGAACACTGTGCATCCCCGTCAAAAAACCTAGAAATTTAACAGAACAATTTTAGGTGCCAAAATAATTGTTTAGACCACAAAATCCAAACTTATACTTTAGCATCATAATACATCTTCCTATCAAGTTACCCAGCAAGTTAATACTACTTCACAGTCTAACACAGAATATTGCTCTAGATGTATGAAAATGCCAACCCGGAACACTATGAGGAAATAAAAGTACATACTTATCGTCAAAGTCACATCAACAAACTTGCATATAAATGGGATGAAGTTTATTTGAAATACATTGCAATTAACTTTCTTAATAATGTGGTGGGCTTCTTGGTTGGTTAGCTGTTTTGGGGGGGTTTGTTTGGTTTTTTTTGGTTTTGGCTCTTGTTGTTGTTTGGGTTTTTTGGTTTTGTTAATTCTTATTTTTATTTATTTTTAAGAAATAATGAAATATTTTTAAGGTCCTCCCTACCCAAGTAACTTGTTCACAACATATGCTGTGACTGGACCCTTCATTGGAAAGGTACATAGAGGCAGATATGGGGGCATCTGCTCCATGTATACTGAATGCCCTGTGTTAACTGAACACTGATCCTACTATCCACTGAACACTAGAAGAGGATTTTGCCATACTGGTTTGCTAGAATGCCATTGGATTTCTCCTTAAAGAATGGGGAAAGAATACGGAAATGACTCTCATGTAACACAATTCAGCGTTTCAACAGTCTTAAAACATGGAAAACACTGAAAAAACCAGGCATGACCAATAGTGTGAGCTCGGAGGAGCTCACAACTACATAGCATTCAAGAATCAAGGCTCAAGTAGGCAGCTCCGCATCTGCAGCACTCTGCTTACAATCCTTAATCTGACTTTCAGCTCCAACAGCGATGCCCAGTGATCTTCACCACAAGTGTACCGATGGAACACAGAGCTTCTCCCACTTCTTTAATCACGTTCTTAAAGAGAAATCCCGTACGCAATACAAACGTAGTCCTTGACACTACGAACAATGAAAACTTCTCTCCTTCAAGCCCAGCCCGTTTCCAGCTCCCCGCCCGGCGAACAGCAGCGAGCCTCGCACCGCCCCAGCTGCGCCGCCGGCAGCAGGTTCGCCCCTACGCGCCGCACAGCACCGGGACGGCGCCGAGCTGAGCAGGTACCACTTAGGAACTGTCCCTGTCCAAAAATCTCATCAGACCCGTATTAAAAGGCAAAGACGCGGTAACTTCAAATTCAACTCCCTTTTCCCTCTTTGGGTACCTCAGACATGGTGGAAAGGCAAGGCGGGTAGGAGCCTGCCCTCGCCCGGTGCCCCGCCGCGCTCAGCGGCCACGGCTCCATCCGCCCGCACCCCCCTGCCAAGGTCCTCGCCAGTCTCGTAGTGCTCCTCCAGGTTCTCCTGCCGGAACACCGTCATGGTCGCCGCCCGCCGCCGGCTTCAGCCCCAGCTCGGCGCCCTCATCACCAGCGCTCCGGAGCCGCCCCGCGCTCGGCTGCGCGCCCTGCGGAGGATCGCGCAGGTGAACGCCCCTGCCCGCGGTCTCGCCCGGCGCCGGGGGCGCTCCCCGCCCTCCCCACCCGCGAAGGAAGCGGCGCCCGCGGGCCGAAGGGCACC
>VYXD01000813.1:11623-32026 GCA_013397195.1 Hylia prasina | reverse complement strand
CAGGAGTTGTCAAAGGGGACTGGACTGGAAAAATTTCAGGCAGCACATCCTGTGCTTCCTCAGCACACTGAGAATTCACTTGGCTTCTCTACACCTGTCAAAACAACAACTATCACATCCTCCACCACAAAGCATACAGATGAATAACGGCTGGGGGTGGGGAGGTTTTGCTGATTATTGACTGTAATGAAGGAGAGTGGGTGGTGATAGCACATAGCAGAAACCTAGAAGAAAGGCAGTATGATATAATTTCACCCTGGGAATCTATTGCTATGGCAACAAAGAACAGATTTTTTTTTCTGTTCTTTTTTTTTAATAGGGTTCAATACAAAAGTATCACAAAAGCATAAATCCCATTTTTGACAAACCTTTCTCTTTGCTTTTTGTTCATTTGTTTTTGTATTCATTTGTACAGAAATATTTGTAAATATGAAACACAAATGTTTGTGGCCACTAACATTTCTCTCAATAGAAATAAAGTATGGTTGTGTTAGTGCTAGCTTTATTGACTTGGTGTGAAGTGACATCAAATTTCCTGTTCTGTTCAGGCTACAGACTACTTAGAGTTTACATTCCTTTTACAGTTATTGAAGTGTCCTTTGAGATTTAACAAGATGTAACTGAGGTCAGAATTTGGCCTGCACCATTTTCTATTCTATACAGATAAAAAATGAATGAAAATAATTACTTCTGATTAAAGCTACTGAGGTAGGTTTTGATGGCCATTACAAGACACCCTGGCAGCAACATTTCACTTCAGGACTGCAGCAGCTTGGGATGGTGAATAGGTGCTTGGGGAGCCAATTTTCTACATTTTCTGTGTAAGAAAGGTTAAAGCTTTGCAGTAAAATTAAATGAAGGAACAGTGCTAATCACACCTCTTCAGGAAGAAGTAAAGCCTTTTATTAGAATGCCAGATTAATATTGCATGGCTCTGTGCCAGCCCACCAAAGCCCTGGGATCACCGCTCTGTCTGCTGGAGGCAAGCTGCTGATACAAGGAAGAGTGACCAGTTCTGGGTTTCTTTCCCTTCAGAGTTTAAATGAGCACTGTGATCTACTACCTAGATGAGCTAAGGATTAGCCTATACTGGATTAGCCCCCATTTCCCCTTTGACATATCTTCATTTCATGACTTTAGACTTTATCTCACCCTGTTTTCCTAATGCCTACACTATGGAAATAACATTTGCTATTTTTTTCCTCAGAAATAATGTTAATTTCAATTGCATACTCATGTTTATACTATTTTAGCTCTACATTTGGTGTAATACTATTTTTTTTTCATTATATCAATTGGTAATTTGAAATATCTGCAAACTTTTTATATGCTATTAAAATGATCTTTTTCACACCTTTTTGTGACATAGATATTCCAAAAAAAGTATCTGCTTCTGTGAGATACCCTGAGCTCTATGAACAAAAACCTCTTAGAGTACCAATAACATTGACAGTTTAAATACAAATTTAGTGAAGAAAGGCAGCACACCTATGGCAAGAGACATTGATTCGAACAAAGCAATTTCTCTCTGTATGACTAGTTTGTACAAAACGCAAACAAACCAGACCCCAAACTGAAACAAGAACAGAGAAGAACAAATAAAAACCAGGGACTCAATTTGACACAAGACAAAACTAAACACAAAGGTCCAAAGATACAGGACCCTAAGGGGTTTTCCCCTCCAATATGCTGACGAGACGAGGATGTTGTTCTGTTAAAAACTGTTTAGAAGCACCTACCAGGCTGGGAGGTGCAGAAATACTGACTTACCATATTTGCACTACATTCAGCATGCATTTATAGAAGATTTGATTGGCAGGCATTGCTCACCTTTGGACCATTTCAGAAAGCTTTGGGGTACCTGAGTTGCATATCTGTGATTGTTGAGTATAGAAATCCGTGGTTGGCATTGACCTTAGTCATACAGTGTCTGGAGCACACTCTTCCTCATCTTTGCTGGCAAACAAGGCTGCAAACAAGCCCTAGCATGTGTAAGTGTCATGAGATGAAAATCTTTTGTCCAGAAAAAAAATCTGCAAGTGTCACAACAGGACATGGAATGAAGGCATAGCACACAAAGTGAGCTTCAAAGGCAGGAAAGAGAAAGTTTATTTATAACTTGGGTTTATATCGTTTTCCAGGGATTGCTTCTGGATAGCAGGGAGAAGTTGCCACCTCTCCTTCCACACTGGCAGAGACAAAGTCCATCAAAAGTCTCTTCTTAAGAGACGAATGTAAACAAAGACTGTTTTTCCTACAAGGTCCTTGAAAGACTCCACTTCAACATGTAAACATTCGAAAAGCTTTAGAAAAGTCAGAAAACTTTAGAGTTTCTCAGAAGACTTTAAAAATTATCAGAAGGATGTAAAAATTCTGGGTGACATGCAAGGACCAGTGCTGCAGAGAAATTTTCTGAGACCAGTTGTCACGCTTCAAGTGTCTTGCCTATAAACTGTGAATTTGCAGTGAAAGGATTCTGTACAGCAGACAAAGATTCTGTCACAGAATTACTGCTCACAGAAACTGCAACACTTGTATCTGGATGGAAAGGCACTGAATTACAGGTCCGGGACACTGAAGAAGTAAAAGTCTCTCTCAGAGTTCTTGCTGCATAAAAAACAGGGACAACCTTATGTGCTTCTTTGGCCTAGTATCTGCTTCCAATATTTATGTGCTCTTCTTGTTCTCACAACATCACTACCAGTTTTCCTGCTGGCAGGCCCTCTGGCAGGAAGCCCAGGCCCTCTGATATGAGTGAGTCTTGGCACTGCTGCTAGTGTCAAGTGGAGTAGCAGCTTCTTCTATCCCTTTGTATTGCTAATGGAGCTTAAAATGAGCATGGCTTTCCTATGTGTTCGTACAGAACTTCACATTGTTTTTTTCAGAATTGTACTTGACTTTTTTTTTATGAGTACTAACCATGAGCACCTAAATTCACCTGTGCTATTACTATACCCTAGCAATAATATATGGCATGCATAAATCCACTCTTTTTCTTCTTCTAAGGCTGATAATCATTAGAGAGTCCTCTGTGAATACTGTGCAGTACTTTTAGGTTGCTATTAGTTAAGCCTAACTTATTTTTTTGAAACAAAGTATGTTTAGTATGAACTGATTTTTGTTGAATATCAAATGCTTGGAATTTATGCAGCAGAGACCTCCCACCTTGTATGTAACAGAACAGTAGCAATTTTACCTCTTATTAAACAATACAGATATATGCTGCCTTGTATCTGTGTAGGCTGCAGTAAGTGTGCATATTTTTTCTATGGAAAAGTCTTATTGAATTGAACAAGGAATAAATCAGAAAGCTTCCATAGAAATTTAGTGCAGCTAATAGCTATGAATGGAGAATTACATCCCTGTTACAGTGTTCTCTGGGTAGTTCTAACCAGTCTATGGAAAGCTTGTCATTCCCTATTAAAGTCCATAGGAATTTCCCCTAAATGCTGAGTTTTGAGCCATTGGGACAGGAAGTAGATGCAAAGGATTAGCAAGCATCATTATTTTGTCAGACTATTAAAAGTTATTTTTAGTCTGCCTTATATAGGTGTCATTCTTCTGGGACCAAAAGGCAATCTGAAGTCTAAATTCCATTATAGTGGTGCAGTATAGTAGCAGCAGTGTAAGAGGGGGGAGAAGAGGTAGAATGAATGGGGTGCCATCACAACTTTAACCTTGTAGAAAGAAGAGAAGAAGAAGAAGAAGAAGAGGAATAGGATGCTCATTCTTGTCTTTAATTCAAAAACAACGACATAATCCACATTATACAGTACAGGTACACTACTTCAGCACTGATTATTGTTTAGGGTTCAACAAATGAACATATTGTTAGATTGGCAGGTTTTAATAAATACTGTGGTGTGAGAGCTGGAATTGTGTCTGCCAGCAGCCTGCAGGAAACCCTAGTGTACATCCAGGGATTGCACTCCCCTGAATGACACTGTGCCTATGTGATTCGGGTATCATAGCAACATCCATGAGAGATGATCTTTTTTCTGAGATTGTTTACATACAAACCACTGCCAGTATGAGTCCTGGCCTTCTACTGTTCACCACAGTGCAAAGAAGAACCACAAAGTGGTCCTACCAGCTTCAGTGTGAGTCACAAGGGAGTTCTCTGTGGTGGGAACCACTTTGTGCTCGGTGCCTGTACAGATATTAGCATACACTGTGCTTTAGTAAGTGAATGAAAAGCTTGGTTTTGCAATGGCACAGAAAATAAATAACCTTAAAGCAATACTTTCCAAATGTGCTTTAATGAGAATAAGAAGGAATTTAAGAGATTATTGTGCCTGAACTGTGTAAAGCCATATTTGTGCTCACCAGGTCATGCTGTGCACACTGCTCAGGAGAAGACAACTCCAGAGAAGGAAAATTCCTGTAGCACCTGAGAGTAAACAATTTGCTTTGCCTATGCTGTTCTCAGGTCAGAGAAAGGAACCTCAGGTCAACACACCCCTCACCAATCTCCACTTCCTCTCTCACAAATGCAATACTATTAGTAAAGAGAGACTTTGCTTTAAATCAGGCCTACCAAGCAAGCAAAGGCATGAAATTGATGTAGTGATGCTTTTGCTATCCTCTGCTTTTGCAGGTAAACACACAGAAGGTGGTGCTGGAATTTGCTCCTACGTAGCAACAAAGAAAGACAATGCTGTCTGTGTAGAAGAATAACTGTAGCATGAGTCCTTGGTCTTACAACTTCTGGTCAATCTACTCTTTCCATTTGGCCCTGAAACTTCTGTGGAAGAGAAAATGCTTTCACTAGCAGTTTCCCTATGAAATGATAATCTACCACAGTGTCAAGTATTACACAGAGAGAAGACCAAGCAGGACAAGACAGAGTAACTATAAATATCTGTTAATTTCATGTTCTCTGCTGTCATTGGTATTCATGCATTTTTTCAAAGTGTAAAATAACCAGTTGTCATGATTTAGGAGTAGCACTCCTCAATTCAGTGTCCCCCACCAAGACTCCCAAATGGACACTGCTTTGTCTTTGCAGTAATATCTATGTTACCATATGCCAGAATCAGTTATTTAAATTTAAAATGTCTCTTCCATTTTATGAAAATTTATAAGCCATTTAATGTAATATTCCCTCTGTTTTATTGCACAAAGTCAGTATGTTTGCTCACCATACTTCCCCTTACCCATCTCTCTCTGGGGATGGAGTTGAGAAATGGAGACACAAAAATGTGAAAAATCACAGGTTGAGATAGGAACAATTTACGGGAAACGGCAATGAGGTAAGAAAATGAACAGTTGCAGCAACAATATCAATAACAAAAGTGTACAAAGAGAGGGTGATATACATGGAAAATGCTCACCAAGCTCAGGAACATGAACAATAGTGGAAGGACCCTTGCCACAACCATGACAATGCTTGCTCTCCTGACAGGAAAGGGCCAGTGTTTCTCAGAAGAGCAAGAGTGCCTTTCCCTCTGCCCTGGCGGTGATGTAAGATGGTATTTAATCACATGATGTCTTGGCCACACCTGCTGTCACTTATCTGGACAGGAACCAGGACACCACTTCTTAAAAACACTGCACTTAGATGGTATTGGCTGAAAAGGAAGAACACGTTATGTATAGGGCAACAAAAACATACTGACTTTGTGCAATAAAACAGAGGGAATATTACATTAAATGGCTTATAAATTTTCATAAAATGGAAGAGACATTTTAAATTTAAATAACTGATTCTGGCATATGGTAACATAGATATTACTGCAAAGACAAAGCTAGTGTTAACTTAAAAGTTCATAACCTTGCCAGACAGAGTGCTGTAGACACAAAAGGGCCTCAGGGTTCTTCATCCTCCAGATGAAAATTGGTTTTGCTGGAACATGAACAGTTTTGATCCTAATTCAAACTGTGGCCTTTGACAAAACTAATTTTGATACTACAGACAGTAGAGCTAAACTATAGGGGATCAGAAATTAACAGTAAAGACGAAGATCAGGCATATAATTTCATTCTAGGTGAAAAAAAATATTTCAGATGATAACTAAAGAACATGGAAAGAAATGTAAGTGCTTGTCACTGCTACAAGAAAGAATCTCCATGCACTCCTGTGCAGAGATGGCTCCACATGCACATGCAGTAACCTCCAGAATTTCAGGAGTTTTGGGCAATCAGTAGTTAAAAATTAGTTCTGGCATTCTACAGTGGTCAAGTCACATCCACACTTCACACTTTCATTTGTTTTGTTAACAGAGAGGTAAAAGATAGGAGTGATGCTGTGTTTGTCCCTGAACCAAGTGTTTTGCTTCCACGGAAATACTAACATACTTTATTGCTGAGCATTGTCAAAGCTCTAAATATCTTAGCAGTTCTTTCTTCCTCACCCCAATGTGAAACTGGTAAAATAAACATTTTTTTTTCACATGATTTATCTATGTGGAGGTGTCTATTATATCTGCTGCATCAGTTATGTTTATTAAATATTTTAGAGAGCTCTGGTAGGTAAGCCACAGTTCCTTACAATCTGAACTGTCTATATAATTTCTCAACAAGGTAGAGGCATCCTGAGGAAATGGTAGAGATGATAGAAGTCTTCCAGGGAGGTAGGTGTGCCCTTGCTCACTCCCCTAGGACTTCTTCTTTCTTGAATTACTGGTGGACTATCTAGAGGAGCCTAACACTGTAACCCTCCTTTATTTTGAAATTTATTAATTAATTTCTATAGTACATTTGTTCTTATACCCATTTCACCCAGTTTACTCTCCTTGTATCTGTTCATCAGGCTTGGTTTCCTGTATTTTAATTCCTGTCTTTGGTTGCTAGAAGCTCTTTCTGCCTTGAACACTTCCCAGCACATGGCCTCTGTCTTAGGCAGCTGAGACTCAGTGCACTGCCTGATCCCACAGACCAGTGCCAGAGCCACAGCCTAGTACAGCCCTGTGCTTCCTTCCTCTGGCCTTAGACCATCAGTTACAAACTGCTCTTGGTCTATCAAATCTGGGACCAGGGGACTTTGAGCCTTGGCCTGTGATCCTCTTCCTCTTTTCAGTGACTCTAGAAATTAGAAAGAGCACTGTCAGCATCTGTCTGAATTTTCTGTGAAAATCCTAGTAAAAAGGATGTTGAGACCTTTCCTATTTTAATTCTACTTTGCAGTCATTATTTCTTGAAGACAATAATGAATTCCTGGCCTCTGATTTCCTCTGTTATCAGGGCTCATTTAGTGTGACCTTGCAGTCCTTGGCAGTACCAGACACCTGACCTTGTTTCTTCCTGACATTTATCAGTCACTCTGAGGTGGTAATCTGTTTACGTCTCGTGAAAACCTATTTGCCTTATATGAAGCTGCTGTCCTTGATCACAAAATCAGGGAACAGTGGTAGCACTGGCTCTTTGACTCTAAAGGGAAACACAGGAGCAATGCCACTGACAGATAAATGGAAATGAGACAAACAGGTACTTGTAATGATGATGGGATGATGGAAAAAAAAGTGTTGTCTCTTGAATAAAGTAGATAGTATCCAGGAAGTTGGTAACAAAAACAAATCCATCAAATGAAGCAGATTTCCATGGTGGTTATATATGTTTTGAGAACAAAAGATCTTTTGGGGAATCTCTTGTCTCAGATACAGCTGGAAAGGACACAAAGAGTAACCTCACTTAAACATTTGCAGATTAGTCAAAACATTGGATCATCAGGTTTTCATGTAATTGTTCATATAACAATGAAGCTGGCACCTCCGACAGAAGAGACAATATCAATGGCTAACATCATGATCTCAGCATAAGAGACTGCTTCTGGTGTTTCTACAATATGTTCCCAGTTTGCAGATCATAAGAGAGAGAAGGCCTTCCCATACAGTTAGTCACATCCATAGTTGCCAGGATTTACCTTTCGACTACTTTAGCCATTGAGATCCTCAGCAAAGACACCTCCACTGATCATAAAAGGCCCCAGTGGACCTTCTGTAAGGAAAGGAGGACAGTAACATCCATTTCCACTTTTTTCCTATTCTTGATCCTTCTGAGTGGCTGTTATGAAAAGACCTGAAAAGCTTTGCCTCATCAAAACAGGTGTCTTGCTTTCATTCATTAGGTAGGGAGAAGGAATGGAAAGGATGAAGCTGGAAAGGTCTTTCTTGTCCTTGTTTGTTGCCTGTTTTCAGACCTGGGAGCTCATGAGGCCTGTCTGTTAAAGAAAGTTTGTAGACCCCTGACAGCTGTTTGCAGCTGTGTGAATCAACAGAATCATCACACAGATGACTGAGGGTAACCAAGAAAACCACAGCTGAAATGCAAAGAATAAATTTACTCAACCACCTCACTAGCTGGAGGATTCTGAAACAAGGCTGCTGAGCAGCAGACACAGAATGAGGGCACAGGCACTGTCAGGCTCAGTCCAATCCTAGCAGGCAGCAGGGCTGCTGCTGTGCCCATTTACCCAGGGCCTGAGCATGTGTAGTTTAGCACCATGCTCTGATCTCCCTCTGCTTTTTATGGTCTCTGCTTTGATCTCTCTCCCAACGGGAAGCTCAAGCACGTCTGGGATAGGGCCTACGAGTCTCTTATGTTATCTCTACACAGCAATTCTACTTCTCCAAACAGATAAAGAGCAGTAGGGTTAATATATTGTTTCCCACACTGATATAGTCCAGGCCTTGGCATTCCCAGCTGCAAGGTCACTTGAGTGAATCCACCATCCTCATCACCATGCTTCCCCTTTTAACCTTTTCCTCCCAATTGCAGAGCTTTAGGAAGACAGTATCTCTCCTTGTAGTTAGGCTTGAATATTTTCATCATTTGATTCTGGGTACTTAAAAGTTATGGGGAGCCACCACCACAGGTAGCTCAGTTATACAGTTTAGATCCTTTAGCCCAACACACAACTTTGTCTGCCTTCAGTCTGCTTCGTTCTCCCTTCAGCTAAACTACAATTTCTACATTGCATTTTCTTCTACTTTCTGCGCATTTCAGATTGTAAGTTGGAGTTCAGTTCCAAATAAGGTAGGTTATGTTAGGTTCTGTAATTCTCTCCCAACACGAGAGAACATTGCTCACTGAGGAAGCTGCTAAAGTTGCTTTTGATTAGTATTTGCCTTTTAGCAGTGAGTCACCCTGCTCTTTCCTCCTGTGAAAGCTAATGTTAGTTGTTGTTTTGGGACAAATACTTTGCAACTTATTAAGTTGCAAAGTTATTCACTAGCAGTGAACTCAATGTCTTTCTATTTACAGCAAAATTTCTACACTCTGCTGTCTTGTGTTAGATCTGAACTTAACAGAATCACAGGGGATGGCACTGTACCCTTCTGCGCTGAAAAAAGCTCAAGGAAAAACTGTGATACAGGATACAGAAAAGTGGTAAAGGCCAATGGAACAGTCTTCCATGGAGAAGTTTTGAAACATATATTTGTTTCTGAGGAGGTGAAAAGGAAGCCGACGTCATAAAAAACAATGGGCCATTCATTAGCCTCTCACTATCCAAACTCAAGAAATCCTATGTCCCAGATTAGTAGAACATCTCTTAATACAGAGCAAAACATCATTATGGCTGGAGAAAGTAAACCCATCTAAAAAAGGTAAAGCCTTGAAATGCTGTCATGATCAATAATTAAATTGTCTGACTGTGTAAACACAGATAACTCTGTGTGCCAAAAAAGTTTTGCTTCCTGCGGAGGAAATTATCAGTCATCAGAAAGGGCCTCCACCTCTGTTACAGGGAAGTGTAAGACCTATTTAAATGTGTGTAATGGAAAAGACTGAGAACCAGAAAACAATCAGCTGTCCAGGCTGTAGTGACAGTGGGATCTGTCAACTTAATTTAGACACTTGTTAACCCTCTGTGTGCCCCAGAATCACAGAATGGGCAAGGTTGGGGGGGACCACAATAGGCCATCTGGTCCAACCTCCCTGCTCAAGCAAGTTCCTTTCAGAGCACATGGCACAGGATTGTGTCCGGCCAGTCATTGAATATCTCCAATGAGGTAGATTCCACAAAGTCTCTGGACAATCTGTTCCAGTGCTTGTTCACCTGTACAGTTAAGAAGTTCTTCCTCGTGTCCAGCTGGAACTTCCTGTGCATGAGTTTTTTGCCTCTTGTGCTATTGCTCGGCACCACCAAGCAGAGCCTGGATCCTTGAACCCCCTGCTTCAGATACTGATCGACATTGATGAGGTCCCCTCTGTCATCTCTTCTTGAGGCAGAACAGGCTCAGCTCCCTCAGCCTTTCCTTAGAATAGAGATGTTCCAGTCCCATACCTATCTTTGTTATCTCTTTCACTGGATTCTCTCCAGCACCTCCATGTTTCTCCATATAGTAAAACCATGAATGATTTGGGTTGAAAGAGACATTAAAGATCATCTGTTTTCAACCCCTGCCATGGGCAGAGACACCTCCCACTAGACCAGGTTGCTCAAAGCTGCATCCAACCTGGCCTTTAACAATTCCAGGGGTTTTAGTACTGCTAGATGCTACTGTGTTTCAAGCATGAGTTATTTCTATGTTTTTCCATGTTAAAGCAGTAAAGTGGCAGTGCAGTCTGAAGACCTAAAAGCAGAGAAAGGAGAGATCTCCAACTAATACACTTGCACATGGAACTGGCATCCAGGCTAACAAAGGTTTGTCAGTGCTGGCTTGGCACACTTGACCCCCATCCTGCCATGGGATTATCATAAGTTGGTTTGACCTCAAAGAAACTATACCCCAGATTTGTCTAGATGAGATTGGGCAGTAAAAAGAGAGTGTTTTTTTCTTCAGAAACTCTCATCCTGCTCCCATTTGTTGCTTTTGAGGCAATCCTAGCATTACAGTATCAGAGTTGTTTACATGGTCCAGGACAACAGCTTGTAAAAGGAAATATTTATCATATTCTGTCTTCACAATTACCTATTGAAAAACGATGGTATCCTACAGTTGTTTTGCATTAAAAAAAAAGAGAGACAATTGTAGCAATGGGAAAAGCACAACCTGGTCTTGAAACTTGTTCCTGCTGTCTTATTAAGACACTTAGCTTTCTGAATCTAAGGATCTCCTTTAGTCTCCTTTACCACTGTGCAGATTACCTGCAAGGAAACTTAATGCTATAAAAGAATGAAACTAATTTCTAGCAGCCTTTAGTCCACCAAAGTGGGTAAGAAATAAGGAGAAAAGCCATGTCAATGAACTCATTCTGTTCTCCACTGACAAGTGTAAGATTCTGAGAAAGTTTTGGTGGTAGGCAAATGGCTAAAAATTGCTTATTCTTACTTCCCTCTAAACTTTCCATCGAATATCATTTACCCCTTATGAAATAATATTTACTTCTCTTTATAACTGTTCTACTCTTATGGGTTCCAAATTCCCATTCCAATGCATTTCAGGTGACTAACTGTAATAGTTGGGAATGGGAGTCCGAAGAGATCTGAGTATTGGGCCACATAGTTACATGTATATTCCTAAGTCTAGATCTTTCCAAAACATGAAACTAAAAACAAGATAAACTGTAGAATGCAGAATCTACCAGCTTTTTTTTTTTTTTTTTTAATATGTTATAATCACTTATGAAGCAGTGCACATGTGCTTTGATGCTGATGTAGCTTTTGGATGGACACATAAGTCCTAATCCTGCAATTTGCCCAGGATATAAGAAATCAAGGTAAAACACTGGTGCTCTCAGGCAAATTGTTCACAAGTTTATTTTAATGTCTAGATGCAGAAAGGTCATATGACTTCATGTCTGCAGGAGTTAAATACTATGAGGCAGAAATTGAAAGGAAATTCTCTATAATTTTTGTAATTCAAAACAGTTTGCAGTATTTGCTGCCAGCACAGAATGTTCAGGTTTAGATGTTGACTAAAGGATTAAAAAATACGAACTCTGTGAAACTGGTCATTAACTGGTAAAGAGGACTAAATGTTTACAATGGAAGGCACAAAACATGCACTTACTTTCTACATCATTGCCTCTGTACATTCATGCTCCTTGACCACTTACTTCCCATCCCCAGGGCATTTCACTACAGCTGCATCCTGCCCTTTTCAAATTGCCCTTCCTCACTAGCATTTGGCACCTTTAATAGAAGTTCCAAGGCATGCTGGTTTGCAACAGCTCTGTGATATATGCAAAAGAGGAAAAAACAGGATCAGAGCCACATGTTTGTGTTTGCTGATAGCCTAGGGAGAGATTTGAACTTAGGTTTGTAGGAGGAACAGGCACTATCTTTTTTATTTTTACAATTCACAGTATGTTTCAAAAATTGTTATGGCTTAAAGCCCACAGCTTAAAGCTTGTTGTTGAACTGGTGCTTCTTTTGATAAGAAAAAACCACCCCAATGTGCTTGTATGGGTTTGAAAGAACATAAAACATAGTACCAAATGCAGCTCTTTTATGCAGGCAGGCAAAAATACACTCCTCACTTACTGTTTGCTAAGATCTTTTGACAAATTGAGTCATGTAATTTATAAAAAACTGTTCCCTATTTCTAAAAGAACTCTGCATGAGTTGTTGTTTAGTAGTCCAGAACACAAAGTAGGGTGGAACAAGACTTGCATTTTGCAAATTATTACACATTTGATCATCTATAGTTAATGCTGGCCATAAGAACAGCACTGCTAGGTCAGTGAATTCCCTGGTGAAAAGCCTGGCATGTGTGTTTCCTCACTAAAAAGCACTCCTGAGTATCTCAGGAGGGAAAGGATAAGAGTGTCTATCTCAAACACCAAGGCTGCTGCCCAGCCCTTCACTCAGCAGTGTGGTAAGGAGGCATTTGCTATCCCAAACATACCCAAGAAGGAAAGCACAGCAGTGTAGCTAATGCTCCTCTTCCTCATAGGTCCTGCCAGTGTCAAGAGAGAAAATCTTTCATAAGTCCAAATCTGACAGTAGTTTACAGGCTGTCTGAGCAGGTGTCAGAAAGCTTCAGGTCTTTTAGCAAGTGAGCTCTGCTATGCAAGTAGCTATGGATCCCACTGTAGATGTAATATGCAGACAAAAGTATACCTGGATAGCATAGTACACAGACAAACTGTCCAGGACAAGTCTGAGATGTTCTTGAAAGAGGATTTATCTTGGAGATTCAGAGTTAGTACTTACTTCTCTGACCTGATGTGCAGGATTATGAGAAAATAATGATAAACTGTTCAGCTGCTCTTAAAGTGCAAAAAACACATGAAAAGTGAATGTAAGTCCAAAACACTTCCTACAGTACTGTTGATACAAAGGTCAGAAAAAGTCATTGGACTATTTTGACAATGGGGCAACTATTGTGTGACTATTTCATTTATAATTTCATTCTGAGTATTTATTTCTGAAATCTAAGTCAAGGGTCTACAAAAGTGACAGAATTTGTTCAAAATGAAACAGGCTTCCATTCAGGTTATTTCAGTCATACTTTTACATACTGAAAATAAATTGATACAATATTCCACATACTGTCAGGATAAAATGATTATTTAGTAGTATAAAGTAATCATCTAGACAGTTATTACCAGTTTCTATTATGTACTTACTTGGACTCTTCCTAAAGAGTGTCATTTACACATAGCTAAATTTTCAAGTATTCTATTTCTATGAATTTCATTTTATAAATATATAATTTGAAGAAAATGTGTACATAAAATAAGTCTTAACACTTTTCCCTGAGTGGAAACCAGAGCAAATGAGTAGAAAGGAAATGTAAGGACAAAGGCAGATTGATCCCTACTAAGTAGTGGATTATTGCCTTATAATTGCTACATTTGGTAAATATAGCATTTCATTAATAAGCCTGATGTAAAACTGGAAAACTCCTATATATGTGCTGATTTATTTTATATTCTTTGAATTCAGCAAATTCTTTCATTAGTAAGATTCTGAGATTTAACTTGAATGGAGTTAACCTCACTGGAGACTGAGGTTTTGCTTTTATAAAAACAGTGCTCTAACCTCTATGCATTAAAAAATGAGAAGGATGCAAAAAATTAGGGGTCTGCAATACCTCTAATCCCATTCTTCAAAGTACACTGTCAACTCAGGAAGAGTTATTTCTATCCAGACCTACTGTATTTTCTACTTACTCTGCCTCCTTCTCTCTCACAATAAACAGTTCTTGCTGCTTGAAGGGAAGGAGCCCTTTGAGAAAATAATGTGAAGCATCAATCCTCAGCTCATCCTCTTTTGGGGACCAAAGAGGTCTGTGCAACCATCAGCCTGAAGGCGTCTCTTTGAGAAAGACACCAGGCAGCTTTATACTCTTCTTCATTTTCAGGCCTCTCTCCTGCAGAAGGAAGTTTTCTGATTCCCCACTGTTCAGTTTGGATCTCATAAATTCTAAGGTACCAGCTGTGCAACTCTGTCTCTGTATATAGCTCTGGTGTTGAGATGGCAGGATTATCAGTTCATGTCAGAGAAAATGCTTTGAATCCCATTATTGTTCATTGGCATGCATTACTCCAACTCTCTTCAAAAGTGCTTGCTTTGGAGTGTGAATATTCAATTATTGTGTAAAACGTTTCTAAAACTAAAACAGACTGAGGCTGAGTAAATTTACATTTAAACAATTTATATACTCTTCTGACATTGTTTAATCCTTTTTTCTAGATGAATATTTCAGAAGAAATAAGTTACTCAGCCAAATTCTGTTTCTGTTTCTTATGTTGTGTATTCTACGTTGATAGTCAACACTTCTATCAAATTAAGTAAATGCTTTAATTCTGGCCCTTTAATTGTCACATTTGAAACAGAATAGTATGGTGTGTGAGCTAGTATTTAGCATACTTATTTATTTCTGTTTTCTTGAAAAGATGAGTAGCAAATAAATACATAAATACAGGAAAACACAAGCTACAGGTTTTTTAAATTTGTTAGTAGGGGCATTTTACATAGGTTCAAGTATTGTTCACTGAGATTTTTCAGCACAATTTGATAGCAAAAAGTGAAATATTTGAGAAAAATAGACTTTTTTTTTTTTTTTTTTTTTTCTGTTCAGGTAAACTGCCTTTTCCTGAAGAATGAAGCTGGTAGCATTTTTTACATAGAATATGGTTATTTTTTGATCTGTAAGTCCATATAGTGCAGCTGCTCTGAGGAAAAACAGTCTCTTTCAATTAGAATGATGGTGAATTTCCTATATTATTGTTTTTTTCCAAAAAGTGATAATACATTAGGGATCATTTAGAGTTGTTTTTATTTTCTTACTATCACTGACCTTCAGTTTTAAAGTAGGCAAGATACTGTATTTTCTTCCTCCTGGAAACAATATCCCATACCATCATCAAAGGGATGATCAGCTTATTTTAAGATACACAGTTAATGCAAATAGAGACATTTTTATTACTCCCACAGTAGTTCAAGAGGCAAGTTTTGTCTCTATGCAAGCTCAAGATGAGAAGTATGTCAGCAACTATACAGACAGCATTGGTTCAGCATGAATACTGACAAATGTAGCATGTTATTGCATGAGACAGGACCAGCACTCCTGCCTTTGCAATCCTTCCCTTCCAAGAATCCTTGCTGTATTCATCACTGTCCCATGTCTTGCTTCCTCAGCCATTATCCTGCAGCCTGCAGAGTTATCAGACATAGGATATTGAGCAATGTATTCTTTTTCTAACTTTCCCTGCCTTTAAGAGAGAAGATGGTGACCATAGTAACGACCATACTGGGAACAGTGATTGTGGCAATAAGAATGTAGAGAAATGTACTCCATCTCATAATGGAATATCTGTTTTGTCATGCAAGATGCTGGGTAAATTTATTTTACACCCAGGATGCTGAGGCGGAAAAAACCCCCAAAACCCAAAAAACCCTGGAACATTTTAAGTAAGTGTGATGTGATTAAAAACACCAAAATTGCATTGCAATGTTGCCTACTCAATCTCACATGCTAATATTAAAAGAGAAGATCCCTTGTTTCCTGACGTACTTTATAATTACTCATGGAAGAGGTACTGCAGTTCTATATATTCCCAGAGATGCATCAGGATTAGGGCCTGTTCCAATATTTCAAGCATTGGCTACAAAGAAAATGGAGACTTCCCTTTTACAAGGAGTCACACAGAACAGGCAAGTAAAATGTACAAGTTACTCCTGGGGAGATTTTAACACATGACACAAGTGGAAAAATTTTTACCATGAGAAAGAACAGTCAGCCATTGACGTAATCTCCCCAGGGAAATGTTGGATTTCCCAACACTGAACAGTTAGCTTGGCAGGTTGCTGGGCTGTCTTGTTTAGACTCTGCATTTGCCAAAAGTTGGATCTTGAGGTCCCCTCCAAACCTGGTATTCTATGATTCCATGATCTAAATAGAGAAACTCCATCCTTTGCATCTGAATTCTCCTCATAAAATTCTCAGCTTTTCACTTGCATCCAAGGAAGCATTTACATATGGTTTGCTAATGAACATTTTCATTGAAGTATACTGTTAAATAAAAGGTGCTGTGCTACAAATTAATTGTGTTATGTAGTGCCCAGTCTCCAGAGTAGCCAGGAAGCAGTTCCACATAAATCAAAATCTAGGAACACTGGCTTTAAAGACTGACCTGATGGATTAATGTGTCTTTGCATCTGCCTATAGCAAGGTTGTATTTTGAAATCAGACCCTGGTAATATGTGGGAAGAGAAGTATATTCACATGATATTGACAGAGACTGTTGACTCCACACAGAAACCCTCAACAAAACAACTATCGGGTAAGAATACTCTCTTAAAAACACAAAAGGATTAAATAACTTTGCAACACCTTAGACCCTCCAGCCTTTTTCTCTGGAAGGCTAGAAAGCCAGAATTACAAAGATACAAAGCTAGAATACATCCCAGTGAAAAAAAGAGTTTGTGCATGTATCAGGGAGTGGGGGAGTACCACAGTGAAGCCACAAGCTGCTTCCACCTCTCTGTGGGAAGCCATGGGAAGGGCAGTGCAGAGATCTGAGCAGACTGCCTCTAAGTCAGCCCGGATGTCCAGCTGCCAATGCACCATGCTGGAAACACTGGCAGACAAAACAGCTTTTGCTTTTACTTCTCAAGCAAGTTAAAAGTTCTTGGCTCTTGTCAGGGTGTCCTCACATGGATCTCTGCTAGCACTCTAGGCTAGCACACAAAGCTCACAAAGCAGGGGTTAAGTAATTACCTTGGTAACTAAAGCCTGATCTGTGTCTTTTCATCCTGGAAGACTAGATGAGGTCTGCTCTTGTTTTTTAATCTTGTTCTTACTTTAGTGGCTGTTGTACACTGGCATGGGTAACTGCAAACTGCTCTTGGAAACATTTAGCTTTGTAAAGCACAGAAGACGTACAAAAAATAATGACAGAAGGTGAATGGAACTTCTGAGGATGGCAGGATTTTTGCCCTAATGATATAAACATCATCAGCAGGCCTTATGGAAATGTGTAATTTCACAAGATGGGTGATACAGACCAAAGTGGCAGCATCCCAAGGGTTGTGTAGCAGTTCTCTGACCATGCTGACACAGCATGCCTTGAGGGGAGAAAGCCTTGTAAACCTTTGCCATGAGACTTAACCATGGCAACAGTGACTATGGCTGTGCCTTATCAACATTTACCTTTGTATTCTGGCCCAGTTTTAAGTTTTCCAAGTCTAGAGAGACCAACTGGCACAGATGCACATTTGTCCATCTCTTGGCTAGATATTTTGACTTGATTGCTTAAAAAATTATTTATGGAGTTACAGGTTCCTCTTTTACCTGGATGTTTCCCCATAATATTCTACAAGGAGTTTTCTTCTACATATAATTGCAACCACAACCTACCACTCATATAAATTTACCATCATTATTTAATAGACCGATGTTGTATGAACATATTATGAGTTTTCCCTGCATAAAAATATTCTCATGGGAAAGTTCAAAATATGTTCATACAACAGACCTATGCAGGGACTAAGATGTTCACTGGGTGAGCGATTTCTTCCTTAAAGATCTACCAATCTCATACATTCCCTTGCATGTTATTAACTGCTAAAAAACACAGGCAAATGGGGAAAAAAAACCCAGCAGTGTGTGTGTTTGCCTTCAAGAGATACTGTCATAAAAACTAGGTTATTTGTACACATCAATAAAAAATGTTATCATGGGAGATCTGCAATGGAAAAACCCTGCTGGACAGAAAGCAATTCAGAAGAGTAAGGCTACGTAAGTTCAGGAAAGGTCTAATGTTATAGAGAGATGAAAGCCATACAAATAATTTGCTTTCATTACAAGTGCTTCTGCTCTACATGGTACAAATTGCTCTTTCTACTGAAAATGTAGCTTGAGCATGAAGGCATATCTATAGAGATTAAAGGATACAGCATTACTTTCTGCATGTAATGTCCCTGTTCTATTTTGGCATTTCATAAACAACTTTCTTATAAAATAGCTGTGATTTTACAGGGCTTCATGCTGCAAGGCTCATCATCTCTCCTCCAGATTTGTGTTACAACAGTAAGAAGAAGGTTAGACAAAACCTCATGGAAGAGAAATCCTTTCAAGAGCTACCTCCTTGCTGACAAGCAAACCTTGATGCTAACACATGTAACTTGCACAGATACATGTGAAAAAAAAGCAAAACTACCTATCAGCTGCATACATATGCAGCATCTTCCCAAACTAAGGCTTTACTCTCAGACCCCACAGCCTTAACCCACAGTCTTTTGCCTTGCTCTAAACAAGTACTCCAATATAGTGTATGTTCCTCTTTCTCCCTTTTCTGTATTTCCAGTTCAATGTCCTGTACTTCTGAAGCCAGAGCCATCACCCATCACACATTCTGACCTCAGTTCAAAGCCTTGCCTTTTTTAATTGACAAGGTTCCTTTGTACCCCACACAAATACAATCTAATTTACTGAAAGCTGCAGATAGATAGAAATATTCATGGTCTTGACCAGAGTCATCCTGGTACTTGCAGGGTCACATCATCTTTCCTGTACTGTGGATGATGCAAATGCAGCAGATGTCAATAGGGCAGCTTGGCTACCTGGGGCAACAGAGAACTGCAGCACACTGTCCTGCAGCCATGAAAAGTCTACCAGGAGTGGTGCCACATGGGCTGCACTAGAAAGTGCTGGGCCAGAGTTGCCATGTAGCTTTTCCTCTCCAGGTATGTGGCATATCTCATACCTGGAGAGGATCCAATTATCAGCAGAACCTAAGTTAAAAAGAGAAAGCTGTGGGGAACCTAGTAAAAGAACAACATTTCAAACATTCACCAGCTTCTGTTAGACAAGCCCCAGCAAAGGTAGAAAACATATCAGCAACAGAATAAAGTTAAGGGATGCCTTGTTTAAACTGTATGCATAATTTCTTTAATCAGTGATACAGGGCTGCTCTTACCTTCTGTATCAACACTATTCTAAATCTTGGATTCTCTTTCTCAGAGTTTTATTGGGCCTATTTAGCATAATCGTTGCAATAGGACTCTGGAGCAGATCCCTAAAGCACTGAAAAATGCTTTGAATTTCTTTTCTGAAACAAATTTTCATATGACTGTTTCAATGTGGAGGATGATGTCTCTTTTAAATATAATGGAATATACCAGATGCTATGGTATGTTATTGAAATTTATATTGCCAGAAGTTTCTAGTGTATTGGTCAGAGTAACATAACAAAAGCTTCTATTTATACTTCGAAGCTGTTCTTTCATCAGTATCTTAATCACCTCCTACTTTTACTCAGGGAATTTATTTTGAGGAGTACGTAGGAGAACAAGAATTTTATCTGAAGGGAAAATATGAAAGAAACCTGCAGGTTTCTGACAGCTTGGTCAGAAATTAAAGAGAAGCATGGAGAACAATGCCAACGAGGGAAGTCCAGTGCTAAAAAGCCATTTCTATATGTCATGGGTGATCACTTATTTCCTATAGAAATGTGCTGTTTCTTGACAGTTATCGCATTGTCCTAGTTAATGTTTGATATCAAAGCAACTCCTGTCCATTTTTGAATGATACATATCCCCTCTCAGCACCAACATCAACAAAAAATCTTGCTCTGAATGTTGCTCTGTTGCTGAGAGCATCTGTTTGGTCAG
Organism: Hylia prasina; assembly: GCA_013397195.1. Taxonomy (NCBI): domain Eukaryota; kingdom Metazoa; phylum Chordata; class Aves; order Passeriformes; family Sylviidae; genus Hylia; species Hylia prasina. The sequence continues at coordinate 12,078 of VYXD01000813.1, read as the reverse complement.
TAATACAGATGAAAATCAAGAAAGGACAGTCAGATAGTAATAGCCCCTGGAGAAGAAACCACATGAAAGCCAGGCACTTGGGTGAAAATACTGCGAGCCACTCCATGCAGCACAACATCAGAAATAAACCCCAACAAAACATGATGAGTAATAAATTCATGAGGGTCTCTTTGTTTTGCTAATTCATAAAACTTTGAAAAGTCAGTACAATGTTGCCACACATTCCTAAACTTCTAGATGATTTGTGTTTCATCATAATTACTGTAGTTTTTCTGGATGATTGTAAAGCCTTAGATACTGTCCCTCTGTCCAGCATCTTCTGGACAAGTTGTCTAGCTGTAAGATGATCACAGTGTACTGGATGAAGAACTGGCTGAACATGAGAACTTCAGGGGTTTTAGCGTGTGGGGCTACATCTGCCTGGTGAACAATCACCAGGTGGTCCTCAGGAATTC
>VYXD01000809.1:35122-73157 GCA_013397195.1 Hylia prasina | reverse complement strand
AAATCAAAGGCAAAATACTTCATCACAGAAAAAACCCCAACAAATACAGCATTTTTAAATTCTATACTTATTTCATCATGGTTTGTCCGTTCACAAGAGTAAAGTAGTTAAATAAGTGAAATATTCTTCTTAATATTTACTGAATCTTAGGAATACAATCTATTGAATTCTGAGTCACTTGTCACAAAAATTGATAAACACTGGATTTTAAATAAAAAGTGGCCTACGCTCTATGCATTGTAGTCCCTACTGGAAAATATGTATCAGGGTCAAAAATTCAGTTTTCAATTAGTTTTCATTTCTTCACATATTTTTGCAAGGTTCAAAATCAAAAATATACAGAATACATTTCTCTTCAGGTACTGAGGTAAATTATTAAAACTTGCTGTAGAACTTTCTGATAGCCTAATAATACTTGAGCACAAGCAAAATTAAAGATTTTATCACACTGGATTATTTCATAGAAGCAATTTTTTTTCCTAATCTCTTATGCGGAAGGACTTAATTTAGATGAAAGATATGCTATTTCTAACAAGCTAGAAACTAGTGTGATTTTAACTATAATCTGGATGCAATTAATTTGATGGTCCAGGACTAAACTTATCATCTGTACTTGTCCGACACAGGTACACATAGATTTATTTGAGTTCTTAAAATATTGGGTTCTTCATTTCATCATTTTCATCAATTTACTTCAAACGTCTCAACTTATCTCTGTTTCAAAATCCATGATGCTGATTCTGCTGTACCTGAAAGCTCATTTCCAGATCTAGATTCCATCCTAATAGAGAAATTCTGTGAAATTCTTGTGCTCACATTAAAAATCTCTATGTTAATTGATTGCAAGTGAAATGAACTACAGACTTTTCAATTCAGTGTTGCAATATTCAATCTCCAGTGTTGCAATCAGTGGCATGAAATAAAAAAAGCTTGACTCCAGTTCAAGGTACAAGAAAGATCAGAAGGCTTTATTTACAATTCATCCAGCCTTTTTATAACATGCTGTGCTAAAAAGGCAAATCATTGGTCTATAGAATTGACACCTCTCCCTGTTGGTGTAGTAGCTAGCATTGCTGCCTTACAACCTGTCGACCCAGGTTTGATTCCTCAGTCTATAAAGTAAGCAACAGAAACAACACCTGGGAGAAAAGTTTGTTATGAGAACTTAGAAAATGTTATGAAGAAGAAAATAATTATTTACAGGAACTTTCCTTGAAAGAAAATTCTCCCAAGAATTCTTCCCTTGGGAAGAAAATCAGCCACAGACAGGCTGAAAACTTCACAGACTCAGAAACATCAGACCTACACTCCAGTTTGAATGAAAAAAATAAGATAATTGGAAGAAAGATTCAAGCGCAAAGATTGTTTGTTCTCTAGCCCTTGCCATTTGTCCAGGTTGTCCAACTATCATATCAACTGAATAATCTGATTATAAAAATCTTTTCCTCCAAATATGGAACATTCCTTGTTCTCTTCTGTATTTTATATGTGTCAGAGACACAGCAGTGGCAGCAGAAGACTGGTTAAAACATTTCTGCAATAGCTAATGAACATTTTGTAGAGTATTATTCTATATCCATATTATTCTTTATCTACCACATATATAAAAGAGGTTTCAGTGAGATAGCAATAGCAGCCTTTCAACTAGTAGAACAACTAAACAAATCTTTTGGTTCCACTTCTGTCTCTAAAAAGTTTCACATATTTTGTTCTATGTTACAATATACTGCATGAAATGTTGATACTGTTTTGAAAGCCAACTTTACAGATAGAGAAATAGGTAAGCATGCATCGGTAAGTAGAACATAAACAATTAGTAAGGCCAGATAAAGTTTTGATAACAGGGTGTGGACTGCTTCTTATTATTCTGAGAAATTTTCTGTTGTTGCTTGCATCCTTGGATTTATTATCTACAAAGATTTTTTTTTTTTTTCCTATCTCTGGCCAGTATTTCCAGTTCTAAACCAGTTTATTTAACTACTGCATATTTGGGAATTCTAATGTGGCAACTCACCATGCATTTGTTGGGAAGAACTCATTGCATTCAAGTAAAGCTGTTAAAGAGCAACAGTGCAATAGGCATAAATAATTAAACAGACTAACTGCACATTTGTGCAGTTACATTGGATACATAGGTATGTACACACACCACTTGCATAATAGGGCAAATCCTTGATGCATTAGCTATGTTTAGTGTCTTGGAATAGACTACAAGAAATTCTGGGTGAAATACAGAACACTGATTTCTAATTAAACTAGAAACTTGCTTAAAAAGTCTGGTTTACATCTGACCAGCCCATACTGTATTACAAAGAGAAAAGTGTGTGTTCATAGAAGACATTATTCTGTGTTCATAGAAGACATTATTGCCATAATTCTTCTCACTGTGAAGTGGTTCTCTAACAACACTGGAATGAAGAATGAAGATAACAGGTGTGTGAGAAGATTCTACTTGATCTTTGACAGTTGCCACTACTTTTTAAGCCCTTTGAAGTGAGTGATATCAGGCTGTATGGAAAGGTCAGGCTGGCAGTCATAAAATAAAGATAATATGTAGGTCATCTGACTGGTACATGACAGCCATGGCTTGCATGGCTAAACACATATACTTTGTGCAATGTGGATGTGAATTTAGCTGAAAAATACAAGAAACTTCAAAATACAGACTGCTATGTTGTTCTTATTTTTTTAACTCATACATCCTAAAAATTTTCCTGTCTGAACAATATCTTTCATGCTTTCTGTTTGTATTCATGAGCATTATTGTTGACTGCTTCATGCAGCAACTAGAGACCACTAAAGTAAAACTGAGTTTTAAACACATTTTAGAGAGAGATTGAGAGATTGATTTTTTATTATCATTATTTTTAAAAAGTCTAATCTAAAATATCTAAAAAATGCAATGGACAGAAGGACTAAAGAGACTTTTCATATAATACACATTTTTAAAAAATTTAGTTTGCTGAATGTTCAGCAAAAATGAGGTGGCATGTACTATGCATTGCTGTATTCTTTTTACTGTTTTTCAGCTGAAAGGAGTATTTTTGTTTCCTTCAAGCAGATTTGAAAGAAAAAATCCAGAAATGTTCCAAATAGTAAACAAAAACATAGTATCTTGGGGCTTAAAGGACATTTTATTTTCATGAGTTAAGACTTCCTCATTATTTTCAGAATGAAACAGGCACAGGTCAGGGAATAGGTCACTCTAATGAGAAAAATAAGACGTGTAGATCTCCTCAAGAGCTATTGTGTTTTATTTGTGGAATATTGGTATAGTTTTATCTTGTTTCTGCCAAGAACTTTTCCATTTTGGAGTTGTGTTTATAATGTAAAAGTTGTTTGTTTTGTTTTGTTCTTCTCTAGAATATTCTCTTCTCTCATGCTGCCATATAATTTTACAGATGGCTATACTCTGAATGAGAAAATTTATGCTCCGTGTACATTTTAAGTTTTAGAGAATGTATTGAATGTATTGATAGAAAAAAATGGTTACAGCAAAAATGAAAGTTCTATTTCTCTGGGTTTGAAATATGATAAATATTATTGTTACTATTACTATTGAAGGCATTAATGGGACATTCATAGTATGCAGACAATCATAAATCTTGGTACATAGGATATCTGAAAAAAAGTCTGTACACATAGTCATGCATCTACCCTTAGAAAACACTAATTACTAATTTCAATGGATTGTAAAGACTTCCATAATTTGGCATCCTGAATTTTATTGTAGGCACGAAGAAAACAATTCAGACACATCTTAATACTGAAAAGTATGTGAAATATTTCTAAAGACATTTTTAACTAACTAGCATAAAGCAGGTGGGTATGTAAATAAAAATACAAAATGTGAAACTTAGGCCCTTTCTGTGCAAAAAGCCGTTCTACCTGTGATTCTCACTAACTTACTTTCTTTAGCTCAAATTCTCTTTTTCCCATGTCTTCAGCTCTCAATTCTTACTTTCCTGTTACCTCAGCTACTCTGCTTAAATTTTCAATGTGTGTATACCTTGATAAGGGACAAATTTACCTGAGAATTGATTTTCTTGATTGGTATTTTAAAGAAGTTATAGATTTTCCAAACAATGGTTATCTATGTGCGAAATATCTTTCATATAGCATGTATTAAGACTGATTAAGAAAATGCAAACCATATGAAATGAAGTCATCTTCATTACACTTGGTTGAAACTGATATTTCTGGCAGATCTATGTTTATATATGCATATTTTTATACTCACATATATATTTATATAGAATAGATAAAAATGAATAAAAGAAATAAATAAACCTATGTTTCACACATTTATGTGTACAATTCATTAATTGTGTTTTTTAATATTTTTCTGGTCACTCGAGCATTTAACAAGAATAATTCTTGCCAAGGGAAGTTAGAAGATCTGAGGAGAAATTTATCTCTGAAGAATAATGTACAATAATCACTATAACATCCAACAGTTTCTCATAATATTTTTAATTTTCTATGTTGCTAAAAACTCTAAAATAGTTAAAAAACCTTATTTTTTAATATTAAAAAAGTAAGAACTGTGAGTGCCTGTAACTCTGCAAAGGCAAACACTACCATAAGGATTTAGGGCAAAACAATCCACTTCTTTATGTATTTAAAAGAACTAGGTAGCTCCACAGGTTGTCATTCCTCAATCCTTGTCTTGCATCTGCAGGAGCATTTTGTATAATACTGCTGACATGTAAACCTGCCACATATACTGCTCTTTGACAGCATGCAGAAAGGAAATTAAGCAAAATAAGCTAAAAACCTTTGCTTAAAACCTTTGCTTTGTTTTGTGTAACCACAAATTAACTTTAAAAAAAAATCCCAAACCAATAACAAAAGCACAAAAACCAAACCCCCTTACCAATAAATATTATCATTATCCAATAAAAGAAATTCTATTATGTCTCAAGAGACAGTGAGCCAAATCCTTAAATGAAAAATCTTACATTTCTAGAGAGAATCCTTGATGTGAAATGAAAGAATTGCTGAATTCTTATTAAAAATAGGAAATGAGGAGATTCCTTGTCTTCCTTTACTCTGCAGTGGCAGACTATAAGTTAATATCTAAATGACCAGAGAATAGATTTGAAGAGAGAGCTCCTTTAGTTTACTTTATAGAGTTGCTGCGGGACATTGAGACAATCAAATATAGAAACACTGGATACATTAAAAGCCTGAAGTCAAATTATGTGGCTTGCATTTATTTGTGCAGGTATAAGAACCAGAACAGTTCTTCTCTGTGATCAAACATGGCTCCTTTGTTTCTCTCCTCAAAAATGTAAAAGTGAATATTTGACCAGAAGCAGGGTTTATCTTCACTAAAGTAGCAAAAAACATTCTAAAGAGAAGAAAAAAAAAATTACGATTTTATGATAATATTGCCCAGTTGTAGGATAGAATAAATAGAAAAGATAATTATGGAATTACATGATGAATAAGTTTATCTTATATCAGAAGAAAAGACAGAGTCTAGCATAATTGAGGGGGAGGAGGACAGGGGGAAGAAAATAAGTTGTGGTGGTTTTGAGGCCCTGCCAAGAGCACAGCATACACCAAAGCTTATGAAATGAGAAAAAAAGCACTTCCTTACACCTGAAAAGTGGTAATCTGATTTAAAAAAAACCCCTTATATTTGGCCAAAAATATACTGTGTTTGAATTTCCAGATTTTCAGTCCCATTCTCATCTGTATTAATCACCTAAAATTTCAAATAAAGTACCTTAAATCATGATAAAAACCTTCAGAATTAACAAATACTTTTTGCTTGCAATTTTTATTGAAAAGGAATCAGATTTTCATTGGCAAGGTATTGAAATATAAACAAAGATATTTTGCTTTCCATTTTATTTTTGCTTTTTCCTTTATTTTCCTTTAGTGTAGTAAATACTCTTCCTCGTCCAAATGACCAAGATTGAGACCTTTTCTAATTTTTCAATTCATCTATGAGAGAATAATTAAATCTTCAACATCAAATTGGTACTGATTAGCAATGTGCACATGAATGTTTTGTATTTAAATCATTAAAACTGATTTTGTATATCGTTATTCTATGATATTCTCCCTAATTGAGGTATTACATTTAACTGGTGGCAGAACATTTAGCAGCTGTTTAGAAAATCTTACATAGACAGCAGTTATTAGTAGGTCACTTTCCAAAAAGTGAAAGTACGTGTCAAATGAAATTTCAGCCATATTAATCTTTGGTGTAATTCTAACTAAATTTTTCATTAACAAAATGTTGTAATGTGAATGTGCTGAATGTCAAGAATCTCTCTTCTATCCATCTCTCTTCTATCATTGTTCAATGTCAGATGATTTACAAAGCATTATAATGTAGTTGTTGGTTCTATTTATTCTGATATGGCTTGCCATTTAATAGGATTTCTTTTCTGCACCCTTCTTCTCAGTTTGTAACTTCTTCCTTTCTCATTTATGCATGCTTCAGTCATTACTTTTCGATAGGTACTTCCTGACTACAGAAGTTCTTCTATCTAATGGGCACATGCAGTTAACTCTCACTGAGAAGAAACTTTCTGCCTTTCTTTGTACTAATTCTCCAGGTCTTACAGGAATTAATGCACCATAATCTTTCTGAATCTTACTTTTCTTTCTTTTTTTATATCTTTTCACAGAATCACAGGATGTTTGGATTGGAAGGCACCTTTGAAGATCATGTAGGTCAGGTCCCCAGTATATCAGGCTCACTAGAGCAGATTGCACAGGTTGTGTTCAGCTGGCTTTTATTCAATTGTAGCTATTTAGTTTTGTCTATTGACATTACTGGGAAAGCAGCAGGCTTACAATTTGATAAATGCTTTAGAATTTTAAGCAAAAAAATTAGACATGGCATAGACTATGAATATTATTTACTAGTTATGAGCTGATTCAGTAGGATGGATGTAACTGTTAATTGGAAATTGCCATGGTCAAGATGAAGGATAGTGAAAGCATGAATGAGATTATTTTTTCTAAATCTAAATTCATTCATTTCAAACGCCTAAACTTTTAAACTTTTGGGTAACAACAATCACACATTTGTATGTTTATAATGTATGCAAAAAAAGGTAGGAATTTGCTGAATCCTATTGAAGGGCAGATTGCCTGTATTCATGGGTAGATTCAAATGCTAGGCTGTTTGTAAATGTAAGGAAGAATAAAAGTGTCTATTGAACCGTAGACACGGCAAGCAGTGTAGCCAAGTGAACGTTCATGCAAAGGCTGGTTGTATAAGAAAATCACTTAAGATATGCACTTTTTCATAATTTAGAAATTTTTTTTTAACTGTAAATAAAACAAAAAAATGACGACCCTTAACCCAAAGCCTAAAACTCAAACTCAGAAGCTTGAAAGTTCCTGAAAGCTCCAGAGGTTTTTACAGCCCCTTGGATATTTATGATTCTGCATATTTTCTGTTTTGTATCCATCTTTTGTTTCCATTCTGTATTTGGCAGAATACAGCTTTCTAAATATTTTCTATCTGTCTTAGTTCTATATTAGTGTTATTTGCGGTATCTTAACAAAACTTTTAGTGTCACAAACATAAAAAAATTCACAAAATGTAGCCAAGAATAACAATGATGAAGAGAAAGGTGCTAGTGGGAGAAACAATACGATATGGAGAAATTTTTTGGCACAGTGACCCATAGCCTGTGAATTGTTTTTTTGTCTTATGTCTTATTTTGTGGAGGCTCCAATTTTTTTTCATGATAGAATCATAGGATATCCTGAGCTGGAATGGACCTACAAGGATCGCCAAATTCAACTCCTGGCCCTGACTGGACAACCCCAAGAGTCACACCATGTGTCTTTGACAGAGTGCTGTCCAAACCCTTCTTGGACTCTCAGGCTGTAAGGAGCCTGAGGAGCCTGTTCCAGCCCAACCACCCTCTGGGTAAAGAACCTTTTTCTAATATCCAGCCTAAATCTCCTCTGATACAACTTCAGGCCATTCCCCTGGGTCCTGTCACTGATCACCACAGAGGAGAGATCAGTACCTGCCTGCCTTTCCTTTTCCCCTCATGAGGAAGTTGTAACTGCAGTGAGGTCCCTCCTCAGTCTTCTCCAGGCTGAGCGAGCCAAGTGACCTCAATCACCTGGTGTATGGCTTCCCCTCTATCCTTCACCATCTTCACAGCATTCCTTTGGATACTCTCTAAACTTTTTATATGCTTTTTATACTGTGATGCCAAAGGGAGGTTTCTATGTATGTGACTAGACTCTTCTTTCTTTAATGTGCTTCAAATTGAGAGGAATATTATTTACCTAAATGGTTGCTCTTTAATTTATAAATACACTGGGGCATTTTTCTTTTTGCATTCTTAATGTAAATTCAGGATTTTTATTTCTCAATTGTGAGAGAGGAAGTAAGATCTGCTACTGACTACATCTGTAGTTCTCATTCTGACACAAAATAATTTATAAAAGAATTGACATTTTCAAGTTATAAATCACCTTGTGCTTTATTAATATAAATACCTTTTATGATATGCAAATCTTCTCCATCAACAAAGGATAAAAATTAAACATTTTTTACCACAGACAGGTAAATAAACAACAAATACAAATAAACAAACAACAAAAAATTAGATTAATCTGAAATTAGTTTTAAAAAATGTTTAAAATTTTAGACCTATGGCATCTCAGTTTATCTCAAATTATACAAGTCAACAGTGTTTTACATCACTTCATTTAAATTTATGTTCTGTGATTTTGTTAATCACTGAGCCAAGCAAATGTAAAATTGATTCACTGCCTATCTATACACATAGAAAATCATACTCACATCCTGGCATAAATCCTTGGATTGTAACAGCTTAAATGTCCCTGTGAGAAGGTCACTTTACTTCACCGTGAATGGTACTTGCATGTTCTGTGGAAGTGGCATTTGTTTTTATAGTTTGATCTATTATCAGAAGCAATAAAATCATAGACTCTTTAAGGCTGGGAAATACCTTTAAGATCATCAGGTTCAATGGTTAACCTAACACTACCCACCATTAAACCATGTCCTCAAGCCATAGTCACATGTGTTTTGAATACTTCCAGGGACTTCACTGTTTCTCTGGACAATGCTTTACTATCCTTTTCACAAAAAATGTTCGCCTACTCTAAACCTCCACTGGTGCAAACTGAGGCCATTTGCTCTTGTCCTGTCACTTTTTACCTGGAGAAGAGACTGGCAACCATCTCACTACAACTTCCTTTTGTGTAGTCGTGTAGCAAGTGATAAGGCCTCAACACAGCCTCCCTTTCTCCAGTGTAAGCAACCCCAGCTCCCTCATCCCTCATCAGATTTGCACCCTTTGTCCATAAGTTTTAAGTCCATGGCTGTAAGTCAGTAAATTTACCATGAACACAAAAGTGTTGTCACACTGATTGTTGCTTTCAGTCTGAAAAACCTGGGAAGGCAGTCAGCCTGGAATAGTTGTACTCCTTTCAGCAGGAAAGGGATGGATTTGCTGTGGCCATCTTTAACGGTGTGCTGGCTTTGGCTGGTGTGGAGTTAATTTTTTTTCACAGTGGCTGGTATTGGGTTGTATTTTGAATTTGTTTTGAGCACAGGGTTGATAATACAGAGATGTTTTCATTATTGCTGAGCAGGGCTCACACAGAGCCAAGGCCTTTTCTGCTTTTTATACTGCAACAATGGCAGGGAGGGCACATATCTGGGATAAGTGACCCACAAAGACTAAAGGAATATTGCACACCATATGACATCATGCTCAGTATATAAGTTGGGAGAAGAAGGAGGAGGGGAGGAACATCTCCCCAAGTAACTATTACACATGATGGAGCCTTGCTCTCCTGGAGATGGCTGAATACCTGCCTACCCATGGAAAGCAGTGAATTAATTCCTTGGGTTTTGCTTTATTTGCATGTGTGACTTTTGTTTTCCCTATTAAACTTTGTCTCAACACACCAGTTTTCTAGCTGTCAGCCTTCCAATTCTCTCCACAAGCCCACTGATGGGGGACTGAGCAAGTGGCTGTGTGGTCTTTGCTTGCTGGCTGGTTTTAAACTATGACAAATGGCTTCACCGTTTTTCAGGGACTGTTGAAAGACATTATTATTTTGCTTAATTAAAAAAAAACAGAAATCAGTATATCTTTGTAAACTGCCAAGTTATTAACGATAGATTGGCCATTAACATCATTACAATGAAACATAAGGTTGTTACTTTGTGAGCTTGAAACTATATCGATCTTGGGAGAGAGCAGTGATGGTTTCCTGGTAAATCAGAAGCATGCACATCCCCAATAAAATCACTGCTATGTGTCCTGTGGTCACTGATTCTCAACTGCAAGTGACAGAGTACAGACAGAGTAGGGCAGCATGACTGCTGTTTCAGTCCTATATACTGAAGGTATTTATTTTCTAATGTCAAGCAGCATTCACATAATCCATCTGATGTTTATCACCTGATGTTTGTGTCAGCTGTTGTCATGGACACATATCAGAGATACAGAAGGCGTCCTAGATTTCTACTGTTGAATAGATTAAGAATTTTCAAATGAAGCTGTAAAAGCCTGAACTAGAATTGCAAGTAAGACAAGTAGAGTTTCCAGACTTACTTCTCTATGTAAGTAATATAATTTTCAGGATCCAATTTATCTTGCAGAAACATTTTTCATTAAGCTATAAAGGCGTAGTAAGATGGACATAGCAGCATGAAGAAAGTAGACTGTTCAGAATGCAGTTTTGACTTTGGAAAGCTCTTTATGAGTGTCAAGGTGTATGAATGAGTTAGTCTGGACAGGGATGCACTTTATTATGTTCCTTGAGATAAATCCTGATTCCAGCCTGTTATTATACTGTCTGTTATTGCATTTGTTAAATTTAATAACATGTGGTTTTGGAAATGGATGCTCTAGAAATACCATTTTCTGGAGTGTTTTATTTTAAACATTAAGTGTCTGAAAGAATTACAAAATTCCCATTCTGAAAATTCTCAGTGAAGATTCAGCAATATGTGAACTATTCAATACCCTGAGTCTTGAAGATTACTTGGTCTGTTTAAAGCTCAGCTTTAAATCTGCTTCAGCTGTAGCTGTTAACTCCTAGCACTTTCACTCACCACTGTGGCACTGGTGTCTTTACCATGATGCTGATATACTGAACTACTATGGTGTTCCTATGTTAACTATTAAGTAAAAAAAAAAAAGCCCACATGCCAAATACTATGGTGTTGCTCTGATGGTGACTTGCCCTGTTTCTCATATGACCTCTGTTGCATAGACCTTCTTTTAAGATTATGGGATTACTTCCTCTCTGTGATGTTATTTGAAAATATTCCTATCCTTGGATCAGATGAAGGAACTCAAATAATTGCCCATTCCATATATTTGGTTTAATAGCATGCAGGGTACAACTCTATATTACAGTAAGTAAAGCAATCAGATCATTCATTTGAAAACTGAAAAGTACAAGAAACAACTCCTTATTCTGAAATTTCTCACTTTTGAATATATCATTTTGATACCCATTGTGATACTGTCAGAGCCAAGATTTTTAAACTAAGATCTAAGGCCAGATCTCTGATGCATGAACTAATGGAAAAGCAGGAAGCAATGACATGATATCCGTGTCTGGTATGCTGTTTTTTCTATCTGTATCTTCTCTCCTCATACTCTTATTTCTTTGCCTCTACACTACTCTACTGAGCCTATGAAGGCCTCTTTCAATCAGGATTTTCTAGTCATGGCAGAATTTAATGTCTTTGCTTCCACCGTTTGCCCTAGCATTACTGTTGATAAGAACACAGATGGACCAATCTTTACTGCATGTTGGCTAGTGGAAAGTTGTCTTGGTTTGGAAAGACAGGTGTTTTCAAGGGAGGCAGGAGCCTCGCTTGAAGATGTTAATCCCCTCCCTCTGAATTACTNGTTCTGAATTTTTAGGTTTTATCCAGGTAGGAATGCTTGGTTCCTCCCCCTGGGTGGATCATCTCACAATGGGATGATGTAATTTTATCAGTCATGTGGTGAGCTTCAACAGCCCATTAAGAGAAGATATCCCCCTGGAGGTCATGGAAGAGATAAAGAACACTGCCCCACCTGGTTTCAACACCTAGCCCATTAATAGAAGATTCTCATCCCCAGCACCCCTAGGAGTTAGGAGGGATGAGTCATGGAAGGAATAAAGAATACTGGAGCGCCTGGTTTTAACAAATGATATTAGAATACATAATTTTGGTTGCACCTTGCATTGCAACCCAAGAAAAAAGGAAAAAAAGAAACTCTTTTCCCAGAGACCGGTACTCATCATATTTCATTTGCCAGACACAAATAGTTGAGTACAAGTAAGTCATTGGTCTTTTGTTAATTTTGGCTTGTTTTTACATAGGCAGCAATGGCAGAATTTTAAGTTATAGATAACGTCTCTGTCAATTCTGTGATCTTCCAACAAACTCTACAGGCAACAAAATTTCATGGAGGATAAAGAAAAGTGATTTTTTGATATGAAAGAGGTGACTTCTTTTTGGGTAATCTGTTCTCACAAACAGGGGACACATTTTAGTCAAAAGCAGTGTAATATAAGGAAGGCAGGTGGCTTGTACAGAATATTGGATCATGAAGTATTTTATTCAGGACTTGTTTATGTCATGCAACTAATAAAACAACCATATTAAAAAAAAAATGAAAAAGAGTAGGAGCCTATTTTCTCCTATACATATGGGGTTTTCCTTGCACAGTTATACCAGTACAAGTTATAAAATGAGGAATATCAACTTATAATTTCTGTCGTGTTAAATTTTATATATTTTATTCCATTATGAAGTAGAAAAGGGAATTTTTAGGCCTCTATAAATACTCAATTTCACTAGTTAAATGTGATTCATGTAGTCTACCTTTGTAACAACTTTCCTTACCTTAAAAGGTTTTGAGATGCTATACTTCTAACCATGACATTTGCATGTGCTGTTAAGTTAATTAGATGAAATTTTGAAATATTGTTCATGAATTGCCTGTCTTCCTTTGTGGTCTCTTAATGAATTAATGGAAACATGCAAAATGAGAAAAAAAAATCCAATCTAAACCTCCTCTGAGTAAACTTGAGGACATTTCCTCTCATTCTGTCACTTGTTTCTGGAATTCTAGAATTTTACACACACACACACATTATTTGAAGACATCAAACTTATCCAGTCTCTGACACATTGAAATTGCTGGCTTGTGTGGTTAGTGTTGCCTCTTGTGGCTTCCTGACACCTACAGGATTCCACTGGTGTTGGTGCTGCTGTCTTGGGTCCCTGTTCCTATGTGGGGAGGAAGAAGAACCAGCTCTCTAGCACCAATGAGAGGTGCCCTTACCCTGCACCTGCTCTGGTTTTGCACTACCAACAGGAGTTGCGAATTTCACTCTGAAATGGTTTTCCCTTGCAAAATGCAGCTTCTAGAGTTTCTAGAGTTTCCTGTAAAGCCAAAAGGTAAGAGAGAGGCAAGAGGGGTAAGAGAACTTTGGCTGCCTACCCCCTACTCTTTAAAAGGACATCTAGAAACCCCACAGCCATGCGGTTCCATTTCTGGCCACACAGTTGGGCGTTAAAGAGACAGCAACAATTTCAGGCACAGAGAGATATGGAATTTAATAAAATTTTAGGTTTCCCAAGACACCCCAAAATGAAGTGTCTGAAGAAACTTTTTTGCACTAGTGGAGTTACATAACATACCACAATGGAGTAGTTGCCTCAAACATTTTCAGCTTTGGTCCTACCTCCACAAGACCAGACCTGAAACTTGTTCCATTTTGAAGCTTATGCATAGGCACCCTTGGTGTTTTACGCAAATTTTACCATCAAATGAGTGTTTAAGGCATATACTGTGTATTTAATCCTCTCCTTACGGACACATATTTAATCTATTTTTTGTACTGTGGTTTTGTTCCTTTTAAGGGTTGACCTTTCCTGGGCAGCATGTTCCACTGCTTGACAACGTTTGCCATGAAGAAATTCTTCCTAATATCCAATTAAAATTTCCTCTGAAGCAATCTGAGGCCATTTCTTCTCCTTCTGTCTCTCATTTCCTAGGAGAAGAGGCCAAACTCTGCCTGAGTACACCCTCAACTCAGATACCTGTAGAGACCAATAAGATCTACCAAGAGCCTTTTTACCTCAACTCTCTCAGCTGCTCCACATCATATTTGTGCTCTAAAGCCTTCACCAGCCCTCTTGCCCTTCTTTGGATGTGTTCCAGCACCAAAACCACTCTCTTGCCACGAGGGGTGCACAAGTGAACACTGGATGCATGGTGCAGCCTCACCTCCACCAAGTCCAGAAGGATGATCCCTTCCCTAATCCTGCTGGCCACACTATGCCTGTTACAAGCCAGGACGCCATTGGCCTTCTTGGGCACCTGATCATAGAGAGAGATCGAGTTGGTAAAGAAGAACCTGCCTTTCACAAATCCATTCTGGTTGGGCCTGATCACCTGGTTGTCCTGTACCCACCACGTGACACTCAATGAGATCTCTGCATAACCTCTCCCTGCACTGAAGTCAAATTACCACAGAATCGTTAAAGGACAAACATATCTATATAGGTGTGTTTTAAAAAAAATTGTAATTAAAGACATGATTGCTGGAAAGAATTATTCATATAAAAAACCATCACTAATGTGACTAAGCCTGTTAATTTGAATGCCATTACTCAAATTCAAAGCAATGTAACCTGGAGGAGAATTGGCCCCGTATGACTTCTAAATAGATAGTTATCAACTAAATTAATTGATGTTAAATGAATGTGTCAATTAAATAAGCATAAGTATAAAATCTGCCAGCATTAGGCTTTTCCTGCTCTGTTTGGAATGAATATAAAAATCTTTATAGAAGTTTCAATTCTGGCTAATTACCTTAATCCCTTAAAGACTTTTCAAGAGCTGAGGCACCATTCACCTTCTATACTTTATAATTTAAAACTTTGGGAAAATAAGTTTAATCTATATTAATTCCAAAAAAGCAGATGGACCATTTACTTTGACCCTTAAAATAATCTAATTTCACAGGCTTTATGATCCACTTGAATTAAGGCTGAGAAAATACAGTCATATGTATGTATGATTCAAAGTAAAGGGCAAAGTCTGTAACAAAAATAAGAATCAGAAGGTTGATTTTGGATTTGAAATTGAATCTTAAACTGTATAAGAGTTTGAGGGCATTTCATTGTCCTTCCTATTTCCTCCTATGAAGATTTCTTTTCTGTTGGCTTGCTAATGATTAAGATATTAACTGAACATTAAAAGAGATATTGGGAAAGTCAGGATGATCTGATATCTGATCTCTTTGATTTCAAATGGGATTTTGTCCTGAAATAAATTCTCTGTAGACCTTATGGCCAAGTTGCCATATAAATGCTAGCTCAGGACCACACAAATCAAATGGGAAACTATTAGACTATTTTCTCAGCTAGAACAAATGGCTATTTAGCACTTTATGGAGCTTAGCTAATAGTGATAGGAACATAATCCAGAGCTGGAACCATTTTAAACAAAAATATTTATACAGAACTACTTCAATGAGACCTTCTGGTATTGCTACATATGTTTTCACATGGTCCAGTAAGTTTCCTTGCTTCTTTCCAATAGTTTCTGCCCTCTTCTTGTATTTTAAAGAGTGTGCTTTCGAGGCATAACAATTCACATTTTTCTGTATATGCAATAATTTACATATATCACATAGCTGATCCTATAAGAATGAGAAGCTTTTTTTTTGGAAAGACCTTTCTTGGTTTCTTGCTTTTTGTCTTTCTTGTTTTCTTGCTTTCTTTCACTTTCTTGTTTTCTTCTTCTGTTTTGTTGTTGTTGTGGGTTTTTTTTCCCCCTTTATATGGCAATTTCTTTGAAAGGCACACCAAAAATTAAAAAGCTATAATTTACTGCCTTTCAAGACCTAGTTAAACTTATTTCATGGGATGCTGCAAGACCTGGAGCTTTCTAGACAGTGGAAATATTACTATTCATTGTAGTATATGAGAAAAAAATATTACTACATCTCTCTTATTTTGTATTCTGTCAAAAGCTCAATGCCCATACAAGAACTTTCTTGTCTTGCATTTTCACAATTTTTTAAATAAACACAATGAGGGAAAGCTGTTTAAAATTCAAGTCTTCAAAAGTCTGTCTGCCAACAAAGTGACATTCTTTTGTTCTTTCTCTTGAACAAAAAGGCTATTGTCTTTTTTTTTTGTGGCTCTGCACTTTTGTGGGTGTCGGTGGGAACAACTAATTGACATATATGTCTGCTTCCACTTTATAGTTTTTAATTTCTACTGATTATTTAGCATTTTGCATACAGGAACTGCAGTTAAGACTAATATCAGACCAAAGAATCCCAAGTACTGACCTTTTTTGGTTATGATCTCACTATGTCAAGCAACATCGATAAAATCTTACCATAATGATCTCTACTGGAAGATGAACATTAAAAGGAATGTTAACTATTCAGGCAGCTTTCCTATATATTTTCCTTGAAAATCAAATCTCCAACCAACCAACAAAAATTAGTTTTGAAGTTAGGGATTTAATACCTGCTATTAGAAAAAAGATACCTTTTTCAAAGAAAAATCTATAGCATATTCTTATTCTTTCTGGTTAAAATCATGGTTAAGGAAGAGAATACCCTCAATTTAATGTGAGAAATGAAAAAGGGGGACACATGCCCTAATTTCATTTTTTTAGATTAAAAATGAGGTATTGCTGCTAATGACTATATTATTAATCCTACTGATTTATTTCAATTTTGTTTTATAGATAACATCACCAGTATGAGTACATATTTTGGAGATCAGTGTAGCTGATGAAAATAGTGACTAGACCATTTAAAGCTTTACCATTTTCAGCAAGTTACATCGGATAAGATCATGACTCGTTGTTTGGTTTGCTAACACTCTTCAATAGAGCCAGCAGAAGCAGTCAGCATTCACCAAGTTAAAAGCTATATTAGTATGTGCTGCTTTGTTCTCTAGAGGCATAACTCTGCCCACACAAAGTTTTTAACCTCTGGTCATGGGAAGGGGAAAAAACTAAAACTGTAAAACTGTTCCCCAAGATTCTCTTTCATACAACAACTGAGAAAAAAGACACCTCTGCTACAATTATCTAGGAATATCCTGGTTTTAAGTGTGAGGGTACCACAAAGTGAATGATCCTTGAACTATATGAAATATTAGCTTGAACTTCATGTTTCATGTTTCAGGAAGTGAATTTGAAATTATCTTTACTTTGACCTGTAAAATATTGGGTGATTTCTTCAGTAGTGTTGATGAAAAATATTCTTGCATAATTACACTGTAGATTCTTTACTTAATTTTTAAATTACTTTAGTTCAATTTGAAATTATGGAGCTATTTCTGAGGACAACTGGAGAAGTCAGTTTCTTCCAAAAGTCAGATACAAGAAAAAAATAATACCCTCTTATCTTTGTTAAATAGTAACTAAACTTGCATATTTTTATGAGGAAGAAATGGTACTATCATCTCTAAATCAATTTGTAATTAGTTCACAAACATATCCTGAAAAGGATTATCTCAAAAACCAGCCACTGATTTGTTCTGGTTGTTCTTTGTTATAGAGGAAAACATAGATTAGCCCTGGAAAGGAAATTCCTTTAAATAAGAAATGGATTGGAGATTATTCATGTTTTGCTTTTTCTTGTTCTGGTAAACAGCCATGTGGAAATTTCCTCAGGTTATCTTCTTCATCACAGTCTGTGTATGTACATTTTACCATGCTTGCTACTTAAGCAAGCCCATAATAAGAAAAAAAAACTTATATAAATATTACATATTCATTTTTATTTTATATAAACCTACTAATGTCTAAATTCTACTATGTTCCTTTAAAACTACTTTTTTATCATTAACAAGTAATACAAATTTGCATGCTAAAATAGCTTTACAACTTTCTTAATCTGGAAAAAAACAAAATGCCAAACAGATTTGCCAAACTGTCAAGTGTTACCATCTGAACAACACTCTTAACAGAATATTTTGTGTTTTCTTAGTGTAGGGCAATAGAAATGAATGTAGTCTTTGCTATTGATTTTAGTGGAAGAAAACCAAGGGCACTAATAAACAGACTTATTTCCTTTGTGAAATTGTGCATTTGATATTGTCTATATTGTCTTTTGTCTATAGTTGCCACTCCCAGCTGTGGGAGTGGCACAACAAATTGTGGTGAAGGGCTCAGGCTAACAAAATACAATTATTTGTTGACTAAGAAATTTGTTAAGTTTCTATAGTCTACTGAATAAGATAATTTTAATTATGATGGATAGTAACTTTATAGTTACTTATTCACTCAACCCTGCATGTGTGTGTATGTGTGTTTACAGTGCTCTGCACCAGAAGCTGCACTGGGGCTGTTGTCTTGAGGGTGGTATATAGCAGTGCCAGGAACTGGGGAGCCTGAGATCCAAATATACTTGCTAGGCAGGCTGTGGGTCTGAAGCAGGCAGTTTGAATATACACATTTTTTGCATATATTGTCACTTACGGGCCCCCATCTTGCTCAGTCGGAAGGAGGAGCTGATTGGGACTGTTGCTATCTACACTTCCATGAGTGCTCTGAGTGCATCTGTCTGTGATCTATGCAGCCAGCTGTTTATATCTACATACGTGGACCATAAGTGTGATTTGTTTGCGTGTGGCTTCCAGGAACCCATCTTCAGCTTTCCTTCTGTTTGGCCTTGGGTAAATGGAATGGCATCATTCTGACTTGTTGAAATTCTTTTTCTAATATCCAGTCTGACTGGAAATTAAGTACTGAAATTTTTTAGCTGAAGAGGTTTGTAGGTTATAATGTTTAAGATGATGAATCTATACTAAGTTTTCTAAAATAAATCTTATTTTACTGAGTACTGAAAGAGAAATACAGAATCCAGGCCCTTTTCTTCATTCTCCCTTTCCATATAGAATTCAATCCTGACAGCCTTTTTCCTATTTCTGTTCAAATGGCATTTGATTGCTGTTGCATTTTCTATTTCATCCTCCTTTACTTTAGTTGGATACGCAAATATGAATTTATCTAAGCATATGTATAGAGACTGACATTTGTAAATATGAGTCTGTAAACAATGTTAACAGCTAGATAAATCTTTCTAGTAGAGATAAGATGCAGACCCACCAAAGAACCTTTAATTCCACAAAGTCTAATAAAATTAATCTATAAATTAAGCAGCAGACAAGAAAAACAACAGAAAAAAGTGTAATTTTGCCCCTATTCATAAACTCTGGTTTCTAGCTAAATCTTGCCTTGCCTGTAATAATATACTAGAAATTCAGTTATTCAATTGTAAGTTTTCAAACTCTTCCACAATGCTGATCACTCCTCTGTCGGTATTTCGCTCTTTAATCCCTTGACCCCACATGACAACTTATTTTTGACACATTATGATTTCTGTCTTTTTGCTGTATGAGAAGTTTGACTTACTTGAACTTTCCAGGCAGGTTATTGGATGCTTCTTTAAATCTTTGACTCAAGTGACCTTACAGGCTCTGTGTTTTAGTGCTGACTAAGAGAACAGATTTTTTCCTCTGTGAAGTTGTTCTTCTATGTGTCATTCATTATTTTTGTGTTTGCATCACCTGCCTTTTAAGTAATGCAATAAATCTTTATCATTTACATCCTACATTTCCTGTTAGGCTCTCTTCAGTAAGCAAACCACTTTCTTTAGCTCTTTCAATAACAACATCACAATATAGAGAGCTCAGAAACATTAACCTTAACCTCAGAATTTCCTTTCCTTTTCAAATGTTTCTTGCATTTCTTCAGTTTATTTTGAAAACATTAATCATGCCAATAGATACAGCAGCATACATTTCAGTCACCTCACAAGTGTCTATACATTATTACACAACACAGGTACATCAGTTCACTCACAACTGTCATCCTGTGTGATTCTAGATTGTTATCACTGATGCTTACAAAGACCAGACCAGCACACCTCCGTATGATGAAAAAATTCAGTAGTTGGAGACAGCAAAGAAAAATTAATATAATGACAAGTTATTCTCAGGATGCCTTAAATATTGGTGATAGAACTAGAAATCCTATAAATTTTTTACTGAAGAAAGGGGTAGTTGTAATAATTTCTTATTTTCACAGGTTTTTACATAAAGTGGAAGTCCTTTAATCATAGAATCCAGGGATGGTTTGGGTCAGAAGGGGCTTTATAAATCATCTAGCACAACCCCTCTGCCAAGGACAGAGACATCTTTAATCTTTTTATAGACCAGATTGCTCAAAGCTCTGTCCAAACTGACCTGGAACTTTATTATTCTGTTCTATTCTATTCTATTCTATTCTATTCTATTCTATTCTATTCTATTCTATTCTATTCTATTCTATTCTATTCTGTTCTGTTCTGTTCTGTTCTGTTCTGTTCTGTTCTGTTCTATTCTATTCTATTCTATTCTATTCTATTCTTCTATTCTATTCTGTTCCGTTCCATTCTGTTCCGTTCCATTCCGTTCCGTTCCGTTCCGTTCCAATATTTGACTAGAAAGGGCAAAGCAGCCTAGTAGTCACAGAAGTTCTTCAGCAACTTTTGCAGCAGCATTAATCAGTTCTACAGACACCATGAAATTTTCACTAGTACATACACATCAGTAGTTTAGGAGGAATTACTCCAGTGTCATTGGAAAAGCTAGAAGTTCACATACTGTGGTAACCTCTGAGGTCACCACAAGGGAGCTTGCCCTCCCTTGGAGAGAGCACAGTGTATAAACTGCTCCCAACACCAATAATGCTCTCCCCAGGGAAGTCTCCCTAAGGGACTTTTCAGCTCATGTCAAGCAGATTCGTCCACACCCAAGAGCCCTGTTGGCTCAAGGTTAATTCGCTGCCACCATTGGTTCCTTCCCCAGTTCCTGGTTTATTCCTTCCCCCTGATTGGTCCATTTTGGATCCAGCTCATTATTGGTTGTTTTCCCAGTCCTTCTTCCCATTGGACCACATGGAATTATGCTATTGGTTGTTTCCCCAATTCCTCTTTTCATTGGTCCACGTTGTAAACCCCGCCCCTCATGTTTCTCTATATAATCCGGGCACCTGAAGACTTAGGGGTCTTTCAAGATCCTTCGGTTGAGCGGTTCCGGAGAATAAAGAAGGCCTTGGAAGATCTCCTGACTCCTGTTGCTCCTGCGCCGCTGGAAGAAGAGCTGCCTGGTTGCTGCTCTACCAGCACCACTAAAGCTCCCTGCTGGTTGCCTCAGCAACCTCACAACCGAGCTATCACAGGGAGTGCCTGCGCCACCGGGACCCAAGGCGCCTCTATAAAGGCGGCTCGCCTAGGAAGGTCACGGCACCCTGAAGACCATTGCTGGGTCTGGCCTTCAGCAGCGGTCAGCGACAACATACCTTCATTTACTCAGCAGGGAAAACACTACAGCTTATTAGTTATTCAAAATTAGTTAAACAATAATGATTTATTTGGAATGGTTTGAACATGATTTCCAGAATAAAGAAATAAAAGGTCAGAAATTGAACTAGACCACCATTATTTTAATTGAAGAGAATACAAGCCTTTCCACCAGAGGCTGCTCAAAGAAACCCACATCAAGTTTTTCCAGCAATTGCATACAATAAGAGTCCCGGAAATAACACTTTGTAGGGCTGAAATTGTCATATTCTGAGTGAATGCAATTAAAAAGACAGAAAAACAATGAGTATGTGTTCTGTAAACTTGCTTGAGTAACTTTCCAGACATACCATCAATGGGGAATAAAGAAAATAGCATTGAGGGAACAGACACATCAAGATAATGCAGGATTTAACTACCAGAATTTTAAAGAAATCTGAAGAGAGAGTATAATGGAGAGACTGGAAGGCAAAAATGCAATGTAACAATAATTTTTCCAGGTTTTAAAAAAGAAATAGTATTAAAAAGAGTTCATAGAAATATTTTAACTAATTACAAAGACTACATAATTGCAGCTTTGTTCTTCCCAATACAGATGATATCATATGTAATACGCACTAAAAAAAGCATAAATTTGATTATTAGGTTGTCACTGGTCCTGTTATACAGCCAATACCTGTCATAACTCCCTGATTATTGTGTGTCACCACAGTGTCTTGTAGTTTTGTCTCCTTTCTAATTTATGTTTACCTATGTGATCACTATCTGAAGCTTCTCATCGATGACTTATAAGTTATATTAAGGAAGGCAGAGAAAACTACATAAGATAAATTATTTCATTAGGTATTTGTTGCGTATTTTAGTTAAATTAGCTAGTAAGACTGAGAGGCTTTGGGAAATAAGAATTAAAATTAGAAAAATAAATAAAAATTATATAATGTTGGGAAAGTTTCTTTTAATGAAATTGGAAGGACTAAAGAAAGAAATAATTTTAATTTTTTTATCAACTAGCAAAACTTGACATATACAGAAAGAATAATAAAGTTGACTAACAAGCAAAAAGCCAGGAATTCATAAAATCTAATAAGCATTTAGTTGAAATTACTAGTATATTGGTAGAAAGCTTTTTAAGGTTTTCACACAGCCAAGCACAGAGTAACACCCATTAATTTCTCCAAGGGATAAAATATGGAACCAGAAATACATGTGAAGTTAAGCTTGCAATAATGTCAAAATTAGGATTGTGCGAGAAAATGCAGGTGGGGGGAGATGTGAGAACTATTTGCCATATTTCAGGCAATTTCATTTTGTAAGTTTTTACTCTGGGATGTTGAAGGCTGACTGCTGTGGGATGAACTGAATACAACACCACAGATTTCTTTCCAGATGACAGGGTATGGTACCCTAGACTCCAACAGACGATGGAAAAAAGTGGAAAAAAGGCTGTTATAGAGGGACATGGGAGATGTTATCAGGGCAGGTGACACCTTGGAAAAATGGACTTTGAGATAGAAATTAATAAAGAAGGGCAAAATGGTAGAGTACTGATGTGGGTTTACATGATCATATACTCAGTCCTTGTGTTTAGCCAAGGATAGCTCCCAGGAATATGATAGAAATTCCTCCGCTGGTCATGGGAGCAGTAGAAAGAAACTAGATCAGAATTGTTATAGAACCACAAAAGAATGCAGTACATACTGAATTCAAAAAGGTGTTAAGGACTACTCCTTATGTCCAGAATTTTTGTTCATGCCAAGAATACTACAAATTAGGGGAATGAGATATTCTGGATTCCTTCAGAAAATGAGGTGTTAGTCTTTGTGTCTTTTTTTCCTACCTGTGATAGTCTTACTTACAGCAACAGGATAGCAGATAGTCAGCCTGTCTGCCAATTTACCTACAATGCTGCCTTAGGAAATAAGAAAATAATATGACAAAACCAAAAATAAATGAACAAACAAACAAAGAAAAGAACTGTACAGTGGCCTACACTCTTCACATGGGATGGACAGAATGACCATGAATCTTCTAGATCTCATAATACTTATAACTGGACCAAGTTTCACTTGACTTTGACATTCCAAGCTGGAACAAGGAATAGTTGTGAATGAATTGTTGTTCAGTCCATACCGAAACTATATAATGAACAAAATTCTGCATTTCAGCAGCACTTCAATGAAAAGACAGTGCTTCACGAGTTGAAGAAAACCATGTAAGAAAATCCAAAAGATAATCTAGAATTTCAGTACTTTTTAAATGATCCCTCATACACTGACTTGTAAAGCTGCTCTAACTTCCTTACATTCATCCTCTTTTATTACATTTACTGCTCACCTAACTGTGATGGTCCCCATGGCAATAATGTACAAGATGACAACTGTTAACAGAAGTTACAGGTTATGATGCTGAAAAGAATGTCTCTAAAAGAAAAGAAAATCAAGAGGATTATCGATTCCCTCCTTCTTAGGACTACTGATTAGTGAACAACTTTTTACCACAATAACAATTTTGCAAAGGTGCTTCAGTTAACATTATCTTTGTTTACAACTCAGCAAACATAGAGCATAAATACAGTTTTAAAATACTGGAAGCTTGCATTTGTTGTCAGAGGTTACTGGTTTTAAGTTAGCAACATTTTGTCAGTTCAGCCCTTTCTTTCTCCATTGTCTTTTTCTGTCTTCTATTCCTGTCTCTCCCTGCCTTTCTTTCTGGCTGTCTCTCTAGCTGTGAACTTCCTCCTTTCTCTTGTCCCCCCTTGCCCCCTCCCCTTTTCTGTTTTGTTTGCTTTTCCTTTCTCCCTTTTTTTTTCCTCCTCTCTCTTTTCCTACCTTGTTCTCTATTTTTAAATCCAATAGTTTGATTGATCAGGCATACTCTCTAATTTACAATAAATGAAATCTCATTGCTTGGTGAAATTTACATAATACATAATCTAAATTAAGTGTTTCAAGTTAATATATGTGATCCAAATAATTTGTGGGAATACATTGTGGCTATAGAATACTCATTACATGAAGTTATAATCATTGGATTTGGCATGGTGTAATGGTAGCCTAATTGCCAGACTCGCTGCTGACAACAGTGCAGTCTAAATAATCAGTAACATTGAAAGATAGTGGATGTATAAATAGTAACCTAATTAGTCCATGGGACCTGATGAGATTCATCTGCAGGTCCTGAGAGAACTGCAGATGAAGTTGTCTAAGCCACTATCAATTCTTTTTGAAAAAATGTGGCAGTCAGTTGAAGTTCCCCATGACTGGAAAAAGGGAAATATAGCCCTTGTTTCAAAAATGTTGAACACTGAGGTTTCTACAGATAAGTCAATCTCACCCCTGCCCCAGGAAAGATCATGGAGCCTATTCCTCTGGAAACTGTTCAGAAGCCCATGGAAAACAAAGAGGTGATTGCTGACAACATAGGTTCTTAAAGGGCAAATCATGCCTAAAAAATTTGGTGGTCGTCTTTGATGGATCTAGAGCATTCGTTGGTGCATAGAGGCAAAGAAACTGACATCATCTACCTGGACTTCTGCAAAGTGTTCAACATTATCCCACATGACATCCTTGTGTCTAAATCAGAAAAATATGGATTTGATGAATGAAACACACAGTGAATAAAGAACAGGCTGGATGGCCACACACAAAAAGCTGTGGTCAGCAGTTTACAGGCCATATGGAGACCAGTGATAAGTAATGTCCTGCTGGGGTGTCTTGGTGTAGAAGACAGGTATCCGCTAGGGAAAACTGGAGTTTCCTTGGAATGGAGAATGGAAAACACTTGCCTCCGAATTATTACAATTTTGCATTTAAGAGCTTTCAGGCAAAGATTTGGGAACAGGATTAACAGTTCTTTTACTAGGAATATTAAAAATACAAATGTAATAGTACAAAAAAAGACAAGCAAACAACAAATAAACAAAAAGCCCAGAAAACCCTGACAGAGTCAGGGACACAACCTGACACCCTGTTGGTCAGGGTGTTTGGAAGCAGTCCTCCTGGAGAAACAGATGTGGCTCTGTTGGAGCAGAGATGATCCCATGGAAGAAAAGGGTCCCATGATGGTGAGGTGAGTCCGATCTTCCTCTGGAATCCAGTGGAAAGCAGGATGTCTGGAGTTCTGAGTCTCAGTTTTTATCTAGGTAGGGATCCTGGAGTCCCCCACCACTGGGTGGAGCATCTCACGATGAGATGATGTAAATGTGTCATGTCATTGGTGAGCCTTAATGGCCCATTAGCAGAAAATATCTCCTTGGAGGGAGGATGGGTGGTGAAAGAGCTAAGAAACAGTACCCCACCTGGTTTTAACAGCTGAACTACTATCAGAAAGGCATCAGCCCCCCTCCACCCAGAGTAACAAGAGATAAAGAAAGAAAACATATCCTCAACTGATTTCAGCAGATGAAAATAGAATACACATTCTATTTCAATAGTTTGCTTGTTAATGACAAAGAACCTTTACATGTGCTAGAGTGGTTATTCACACCTCTCACAACAGCAAAGACTGTGTGGACTATTAATCCACATGTCCCTGCAAGTCATTGCCTGAACTAGAGACCTATAGAGTTTTGTTTTCTCTCAAAGCTTTAGTTGTATTTCAATTTGTGACTAGAAGAGCTATAATTGGTTTTTTTTTAAATCATCTTTCTTGTCTGATTCTTCATATGTTTCCAATGTGGTATTCTGTTTAGAATCTTCCTACTTAAAACATGTTAATAACCATCTTTTGTTTACAGAGTTAAAAATATTGTGAACTTTCATTAACAGATGGCAGCATGATTATTATGTGTTATATGTTCATTCCCACACAGATTTTCCTGGCTCTGTTGCAGAAGGTAACAACTCTGCAGATATCACTGTGATGACGTGTGGTACTGTTGCCCTGTTGTCTTGTCCCTCCTGTCATGAGGTTTTTCCTACTCCATTAGCAGAAGGCACTAGCCCCCGAGGTTTAACTGCTAACTCCATTTGGCAAATTGATATTACCCTTATCCCAGAGTTTGGTCATTTAAAATATGTTCATGTATCTATTCTCATTTCTTAATGGCAATGGCTCACATCCGGCATTGGCTCACCTGTTTTGCCACTCTGGGCCTTTCTGACACCATCAAAACAGACAATGGACCTGCATACACTGTGGAGCGAGTTCCTAACTTGCAGCAATGGGGTGTGTCTCACAATGCAGGCATTTCCCGCTCTCCCAGAGGGCCAGCTATTGTCAAGCATGCCCATAGAACCCTAAAGACTATGCTTGATAAAAAGAGGGGGAGTTGGGGTGCCCTCAGGAGAGACTAGCTAAAGCCGTGTATGTCCTAAATTTTTAAAATTAGGACAAAATGGGACAAACTGCATGTGAGAGACAGTATTCCTAAAACACAAAGGCTCATCCAAGACCTCCAGTAATTGTAAAGGACTTACTAAGTAGACAATGGAAAGGACCCTGGACTTACTAACATGGGGAAGTTATGTCTGCATCTCCACAGGCCACCGTGTGGCATGGGTTCCATCAGTGTGTGTGACCTTTTGTTGCATCGTCCTGATGTAGTTGCTATGTTATAGGCATATGTTACAGTTTTTGAAAAGTTGTTATGGTTATTATTGCTGTCACTGTTTAATGTTTTAGGAATTGTCTAGGTTTTTCTTAGTACGTTTTTGTTGCTTAATTTAAAAAAAAAATTGTGGGAGATGTGGAACATGGGGTTATAATTGTTAAAGTTGTTGAGGCTTATGTTTGCCAAAAGACCATGTGGGAAGGCACAGCTGCAGGCTGGATGGTTGGAAGGCAGTTGGGGGGTTGAGAGATAGTTATGACTTGTGGGCAGCAGACTGCAGCTGAGCCATCCAATGGGTGCCCTTCTGTTAAGTTTTGGGTTTGTCTGATTGAAATTAAAGGTATAAAAGGGGGGTGAGTTCTACAATAAAGGGATTTCCTTCAGATGCATAAGGGGCATTGCTATAAGTCCCCAGCACAACAACGATTTCTACCAGATGGAACAAATCCAGGGGAGGACCACAGGGAGGATAAAGTACCTACCCTATGAACAGACTGAGAAAGTTGGGGATATTCATCCTAGAGAAGAGAGGGTTGTATGGAGACCTCATAAGCTTCCAGTATCTGAAGGGGAACCATTCATCAGGAACAGTAGCTTAAGGACAAGGAAGAATAGATTGAAACTGAAAGGTTGTTGGTAAAGATTAGATGTGAGGAAGAATTTTTTTAATGTGAAGGAGCTGAAGTGCTAGAACAGGTTGGCCAGAGAAGCTGACAGGTGGATGCCCCAACCCTGGCAGTGTCCAAGTCCAGCTTTGGGGGCAAGGGAACTCTGATTTAATGAACAATGTCCCTTCCCATGGAACAGGAATTGAAACTAGGTGGTCTTTAGGGTTCCTTCCAATGTAAACCATTCTATGATTCCATGATTTGAATTACTGGTATGAGAGGTATGTATTCATAACCATCTGTCAGCTGGACTTTGAAGTATTCATAATGACCTTTTCAGCTCGTTGTTGATCCCATTCTTCATGCCTTTTGTAGTTCACACACTGGTACCTCACTGCTTATGTTTCATTACCGGGATGCTATGAGAGACTGAGTTAGAAGATGTGGTAAAGGCAAGTAATATAATATTCACTGGTGTCTTCTTGTCCACAAAGCCAGTTATTTCATTATAGAAGGAAATCATCTTGATTATACCTTTTATTATTTATTTTATTGGAAGTAAACCAGCAGAAACTTTAAAAGTTTTACATAATTAAATTTTTCTTTTAATACCTATTCCGTGAATTATTTTGTTGAAAGTATTGTTCTACAGGATGATAGTTAATTTCTTTATAGTGTTCTAAACAAATTGAATATTGATATTAGGCTGTGTATAAAACACAACTAAAACATTTTAAAGAAGACTAATTTATGCTAAAGAATAAGGGCACAGACTGTGATATTTTCATAATTTCTATTTACCTTCCAACAATTAAATTTTGGGCTGGATATGATTCCCATGCATACTGATGATGGTAACTTTGTAAACAATCTGTCCCAGTACAACAAAAATTGCATATTACAAAGCACATATTAATAAGATCGGTAGTTATAACTCTACATTGTAGCATGGCAAATGTAGCACTCTGGATCATGATATATGATTTTTTTTTGGATAGAAACAGAAAATTTACAGGAAAATTTTCTACTAAAATAATAATTTACAAGAAAATTTTCTACTAGCTTCTCTTCCAAATAATCTTTTAAATACAAAAATAAAACCTTAATTTATATTTACAGCAATAATAAAATAAAATAAACAGCAATAAAATTTAAAATAAAATTTTAAATAAAATAAAATAAAATTTAAGATAAAAGTTACAGCAATAATAATAAAAACACAGTATCACATTTCCAATTAATAAACTTTCTATTGTGTAATATATTAAAACAAATTTTTCTATCGCACATAAAATCTACACAAAAGTAATGAAGTCAATTTTTACAAAGAAAGTTTCTTAACAATTTAACAGTAATTCTTGCATATAAACTCTATTTTATGAAGCATGCTTTCAAGGTTTTTGTAACAAAGGGTTAGATTAGAAATAACTATCTTAATGAAATTTATGGCCTTAACCTCTAGCACTGTCTGCCTGGACTTCCAAAACAGGATGCTAATGTATTTGGAGTAGTGGGTTAAACAAATTTTAGAAAAATATTGCTTGACTGAGTTATCCAGGAGACTGTGGTCACTCTCTCAAAATAGAATGAGCCTAAGGTTGTGACTGAAAAATATTTAAAATTATCTTTTAATTAAATGTTTGAACCAAGGAAGTTAATTTAATATAAAAACATTTTCTCAAATAACTTATATATCAGAGAAAAAAATACTCATGTTGATATTATGAAATTATTTATTAATGTTGTTTTAGGTTACATTTCCACTAGAGAAATTCAAAAGTTTTCTATAATCCATTAAAAATTAATAATATTTTTAATGATATCAGCATCTTGGAAAATATGTATGCCTTGTGTCAAAAAGGTCATGCAAAAACACGGTTTTCTATAGTCTCTAGCAGCCTAGCATCAGTTATCTCAGAATATCCCACGGTTTCCAATTTTGCATAAAGTAACAAGACATAAAGGACAATTACAAAGTAAGAAATGAGCAGAGTGATTTTTTAATATGCAATTATTCTAACAACTGCAATCCCAGGAAGCTTCTATACACCAGTCTCTATGATATTTTGCATATTTTTAATGAAGTTCTGCACTATAATCAAGCTTGCTCCTGTTTACAAATAAAAATGTATAAAAAGAGAAAGATCATAAATTCTGACACTTTGACTGGATTAATAACATAGTAAAGTGCCTAAAAGTAACATTTGTAGACCTAATTCTACACAATTTGCTCAATATTTGCATCAGTGACAGAACTGGAATTTGAAGTGTATCTTTTTGTTCCTTCACCTCTTTATTGCCAGTTCAGAGTATCTTCTCTTTTAATTGATTTTCAATTTTTATTGATTTTTTAACTGCAGTGTACAAGAATATTCAAGTCAGTTATGCTCTCAGGCACCCCAGCTTATACTCATTAATGAGGGTGATAATGTAAAAAAATTTTCTGTGTTTTGTAATTGGTAGGAAATGAAAAATCATTTTTCACACATTAAATTTTTTTTAGAAGAAGTGTGTTGACTTTGAAAAGTAACAGACAGAGAGTTACTCATAACTATTGTAAAATAACTCTCATATATGTAATAAAAAGTGCATATTTCATGTACATTAATTGATATATTTTGTACATGACAACTCATAAATTTGGTTTTATATATGATGAAAGATGATCTGAAAAGATGTTTCAATGTTCACTTTTGCTTCATTCAGATAATGATTTCAAGTCTTGTTGCAATATCACTCAGATAAGGCAAAATTTTGAATAACTAATGAAGAGAAATATGACATAAATACATAGAAACACAAATAGCTCACTTTTGCATTTCCCTTCTTGCACAAACATTCCATTTTGTTAGAAATTTTTTAAAGTAAGGAGAACCTGGCAGTTGGTCCCTTTCCTTAGCTGACCTGATTTCTGATCATGTAACCTATAGATATAATAGAAGGGGAGTTTGTTTTTTTCCCTTAGAAATAAAAACTGTCCATGGAAAGGATCCTTGGAGGTTATTTATTTCTGAATTTTAGTTAAGATATTCAGACTATACAGGGATTTGATCAATTTTAACCAAGTGTGACTGTTCCACTCTTGCCCTTGCCTTCAACAGTTATTACAAAGTGAGAATAAAATTATAAAATGCTTTCTTGTGCTAGCTACAGAATCATAGAAGCCCAGAATGGTTTGGGTTGGAGGAGACCTTAAAGATCATCTAGTTCCAAACCCTGTGCTGTGGACAGGGACATCTTCCACTAGATTAAATTGCTCGAAGCCCCATCTAATCTGGCCTTGAACACACCAGTGACTGGGCTTCCATAATTTCTCAGGGCACTGTTCCAGGACTTCACCACCCTCATAGTGAAGAATTTCTTCCTTATGTTGAATCTAAACCTACTGTCCTTCAGTTTGAAGCCATTCTCCCTGGTCTATCACTCCATGCCCTGTAAGTGCCACATATCAGGATAATAAGAAGAAATGCAATCTTGAGCCTTTTCCCAATAATCATCACTTTGGCTCACCGCAACTCTTTAGGATGGAGTCATGTGATGAGGCTTCGTTCCAGATATTTTAAGCATATCTGTTTTTCTGTCTTAATCATCTCTGTTTTTCTCAGCTGACAGGTTATGTCTGTCTGTTGGTAAACAATTTAAAATGAGTTATAGCACAAGTAAGCCGCTGAACAATGATCGAAATGGCAAATGGAGTTAGACCAGAGAAGAGCAGGATGAGAATACAGGACAAGAACTGCTCTGCAGACATCAAAGAGAAGGAGAGGCACCAGAGTCTGAGATTCCCCTGGAACCCAGTGTGAAGTAGCTGTGTCCCTGCAGTCCATGGAGGTCCACAGTGATGCAGAGATCCACCTGCAGCCTGTGGAGGAGACTCACACCAGGGCAGGTGGATGCCTGAGAGCAGGCTGTGACTCCATGGGAGATCCTGGAGAGCAGGGTCCAGCTCCCAGCCTGGAGCAGGTGGACTCACAAAGGACTCTGTGAACCCAAGGGACATCCCATGCGGCAGGAGCCTGTCCTTGGAGGGATTGAACCCCATGGAAGAGTGACCCACTCTGCAGCAGTTTTGGGAGGATTGTTTGCCTGTGGGATGGACTCACACTGCAGCAGGTCACTGAGAGTTGTTGCTCCGGGGATGGGCTGACACTGGAGAAGTTCATGGAGAACTGTCTCCCATGGGAGGGACCCCACAGTGCAGCTGGGGAACAACTCCCTCCCCTGAGCAAGAAAAACTTTGGGTGATGAACTGACAATAACCCCCATTCCCTGTCTCCCTGTGCTGCTGGGGTAGGAAATAGAGATGGGAATGAAGGCGGGGTGGGGGGAAGGTGTTTTTTAAGGTTTTACTTCTCATTATCCTGCTCTGAATTTGTTAACAATAAATTTAATTAATATCTCTAATTTAAGCCTATTTTGCCCATGATAGTATTTGATGAGTGATGTCTCCTGGTTCTTACCTCAACCCATGAACCCTTTGTTAAATTTTCTCTCCCCTGTCCAGCTGTGGAGGAGAGTAAAAGAGTGGCTTTGGTGAGTGTCTGGCATCCAGCCAGCATCAACCCACTGCACAGGACTTGCTCTTCTTTGTGTGATCCTGAAGGTGTCACTCTGCAATCTCTCAGTTTCACATCATATTCTAGATATCAAATTAATATCAAGGAGGAAAAAGGAGGTTTTTAGACATCAGATCTGTAGAGATCTTCCTTGCTGTAGAATCCTGTCAGGCTGAGAAGTCATGAGGTAAGATACCATTCTCCAGGCTTTTAACTCCATGAAAACATCATTTTGATACACAATATCAAAATATTTAGTATTCATCAAACTTATTCCCCTCTGTGTAAAATAAGAAAGCCAGAGACTAAGAAGAATAACTGCAAAAAGAATAATTAGTAGGTCAAATTTAACTAAATCGCTCTTGGGCTCGTTTGCTACTTTAGTGACAGGTTAGATATGTTAGAAGGATAAAAAATACCCAACAAATCCTCTGCAGATATAAAAAAGAAGGGAATCATGAAACATCCTTGCTTTAGATCTTGCTAAAGAACATGTGTTCTATTCCATCAAAGTAAATACAATAATATAACTGGGAAGGAAAGGTTAAAATATCCTTGAAACTATACATATAAGTTCTAAACAAATCCAATAAATTAAAGCTTTATATTTTCTTACTGTGAAACCAAATTTGATGTTGAGTAGCAAAATAAGTATTAAACTAGAGCATTAAACTACTCTGTTATGTTTTTATGTTCAATGCTTTATAAAATTGCTAAAAAAATTCATTATTTTTCCTCATTTCTTCATGCATGTAACTTCTAGTTACAACAACTTTTAATGATATTGTGAAAAATCTGAAAACCAATAATTGTCAGATTTCAGCATTCAAATGTTTCTGTTCAGGAAGCAGGTTTGGTGGGTTTTTTTTAGGCATTAGATACTCTCTTTCTCTTCATGTAAAGTAAGAACAATTTTCAGAATGGAAGGGTTTATTTTTCCATTTGTCTCACTTGAGAGATTTCATAAACACTGATGTCCATGCAGCCAGGTGCCATTTTCACATCCCTGGCATTTTATTCTTGGTCAAGGGCAACATACAACCAGTCATCTGTCACACTCCATCACCCTCTTGGAGAAATAAAGCAGAGAGAAGTGACTATAAAAAAATCAGATTTCTGATCTCTGTTTAATTACTCTCTGAGGTTTATATATCTAAAGTGGCAAATTAAGTACATGCTAATGTCTTGACATTCATTTTAAGCCTTTTAAATGGCTCTAATTTGAAAAAGGTTATAAAATAGAATCAGCCTTAATCTTTTTTGTATCAAAGTTTGACATGACCATTGCATCTTAAATTCCACCTGTTCCCAGATGCACACTGTTGATCCATTCAAATTTATTGTTATCTGTGCTCACCTATTAGTTCTGTCAAATGCTGTTGGGAGGAAAAATATCACTGCTGCTTAAAGCATAATTCAGGAATTTTAAAATAATGTTTGTTTCAGCTGCAAAAAACTTATAACATGCTCTTTCTTCCTTTGGCTGTTTTTCTTCTGGAAACCTTTTGATCTGTCATTTGTAGTTAGAAGCAAAAAGAGGTGTTTACATTTCAGTTGTTACTGTTAGAACTTTTTTTCCAGATTAACAAAATGTCTTGCTTTTTTAAGGTTCTGAGTTTGGGAAATATGCATAAGTCACCACATATAATCAAATTTCATAACAGACTATGGCCCAATGAAATTTATAGGTAACCTGGGACAAGAGACTGAAGTGTTAAAGACTCAAACAGCTGAACAGGGTGCTCTGCTGAAGCCAGGTTTGCACCCCCCAACCAAGGGGAAGAGGAGAATCTTTTTCAGGGAAGCAAGGGGGGCAGAGGGGGATGTGGATGAAACCTCTGACCTACATAAGAACAGCTCAGATGCAGAGGGGGTGCACACCCACTGCCAGAGGATGACCACAGCAAACCAATCTTTATTTCCCAAGAAGATGCATTTGAGCCAGATGAAAGGCTGGTTAGAAGAGGGTCTTGTGAGATGGGATAGTACTTTTTACCCTGACCAAGTCCTCCCTTAAACAACTGGCCTAGAGTGTAAGACTCTACCCCTGTCCCATCCCCAGCCCTGCAGGAGGTATCGAGACACTCACACTAGGCCTGAAGATGTGTATGTCTCTGATAAGGCATAACTGGCTCAACTACACTAGCCTGAGAAACAGCTGTCATGTATTAAAAGGGGTCAAAAATCATCAAAGATCCCCACAGTGCCCCCAGACTCATTTCTGGGTCCTTACATCAGAGAGCTGATGCACAGTGTTGAGACAGTCTAAAACTTCCCCACCAGGGGAGGTACCTGGGCAATCTCAGCTGAACCTGAACACAGATTAACCCACAAAATTTTGTGTTTCACTGGCTTCCCCCACTCCCAACAGATGAAGACTGTAACCGTGACTTTGACAAAGAACACCAAAATTGCAAAAATCAAGTTTTCTCACTGGATCCACAGGAAGTGATGTCTTTCTGCTCCACTACTACTATGCTTTCTTTCTTCTTCTTTCTTTTCCTTATATATCATCTTAATTTTTTTATTGGTTTTATATTGTTATATTTCTACAGATATCTCAAAAAAGATTTGTTTGCCATAATTCTGATAAAAGTTTTTGACTTTTCACAAGCCATTATGTACTCGGAAGCAGCTACAGTTCTCACACAAAAGTACAACATATTATTTTTTAATTTATTGCAGCAATGCGTGTGTATGAAACTAATGAAGGAATTAAATATTATATAATGATCTAGGAATAAATAAATAAATATATTTTGGTCATTTGGTTAATAATGCTTTCTGTCATGTTTTATTAGGTTGGTTAACATTTTTTTTTTCTCCAATCTTTGTAAAAATTACAGTTGATGAGGAAGAGAACAAATATTACGGTCTCTGAAATACCAAATATAGTAAGTTTTATTAGTTGCTGAATCTAAAACTAGTTAGTTTTTAAATTACGCTACCCTATGATTTCACCATAGTACATGGGAAATTTAAATAAAAGGTACATCCATTACCAGTTCTTAAACAGTTAATATAGAAAGTCTTAAGTCATGAAATTTTTAAATAAATCAGTGTGTAAAATCATGATTAACAGTGTGGTCTAAGTTCACTGACACTTTCTGTATAAGACTTGCACAATCCTTCAAGTTCTCTCTTGTAGCTCCAGATCTTTGAGCTGTGGCGTGTGACGTAGCTGTTCCTGGGGTGTGTAAAGAGCGCAGCCTCTACGTACCAGCACACTACCATCTTGCTCTCTGAGTGAACACAAATTTTAGAGTTACAAAGGTACTACTGGAAGATAAGAAACACTTCGAGCCATAGCACTTCCCAAATTGGGGAAGATTGTGGAAAATCATGCCAAACACAATATTCTTTGGTAAATAAATAGCCTGGTCTAGCAGAAAGTGTCTCTGATGGTGACATGATGGTTGAATCTTGACAATCTCTGGGGTTCCTTCCAACCCAAACCATTTTTAATTTCTGTGAAATATGGTGAAGAAAGACACTGCTAGTTAAAAAAATCCAAGAGTGCAACTCTCTGCTGTAAGCCACATTAGTTTTATTGCACTGCCTCTTTTTTTAAAATAAAAGATGATTGTCAAAAAGCATGCTCTTTTTCTTCAGTAGAACATACATATAATTTGCTCCTTTGCATAATTTTATGAGGTTTTCTTTGGTTTAGAGCAATTGTAGGGACTACCATTGTTGGAAAATCTTGCACAGACTTACAGTGTACACATTTGTATTCAGAAACATTTTGATGAAAATACAAAAAATATTTTTCCAGCTGTTTAAATAACTTTGCCAAGAATTAGTGGATTTTCTTGCACTACATATTCTCTATGGAAAGTAACCAAAAATGTCATGAAGCATCTAGGTATAAAATATAAAAGGATTTAATAACATGCTTCACTTGCTCAGAGCAAATTACAGAAACCTGTACATCTTTGGAACTCAAGTCTTTACAGCATGGTGGAGTCAATAACTGATGCAAAATGTGTTACTCTAGTATATTTTACGGTGTTATAATCTTTTCTAATTTTGCTCCAGTGACTGCTATTAGTTACAAAACAAAACAAAACAAAAAAAATTGGTGGTATTTTTTTTCCCTTTTCCCTTTTTCCGCTTTTCAGGATAGCCTAGCTGGAACAAAAGGCAGTACAAGATTCCTTGTGCTACAGTAAAGTGGAATTTGTAGAATCACAGAATCATAGAATGGTGATGAGTGGAAGAGACTTCTGGAAATCACTTAGTCAACTCTCCTGCTAAAGCACGTTCACTTTAAGTACATTGCACAGAATATTCTCAGAGAGGGAACTTCCACAGCCTCTCTGGAGCAGCCTGTTCCAGTGCTCTTTCACATTCAAAATAAGGAAGTTTTTTCTGATATAAAGATTAAACTCCCCATGTTCCAGCTTGTGTCTGTTACGCCTTGTCCTCTAGCTGGCCACCTCTGAAAAGAGTCTGGCATCATCTTCTTAACACCCATTCTTAAGATATTTGTATGCATTGATAAGAATTTCTCTCAGTTTCCTCTTCTTCAGGCTAAACAAGTCCATCTCCCTCAGCCTTTCCTCAAAAGAGAAGTGCTATAATCATAGTCAGAGTCCTACACAGACCCCCTCTGGTGGTTCCCTGTCTTTCTTGAGCTGAGGTGCCCAGAACTGGACACAATACTCCAGATATTGCCTTACTCATGGAGCAGATGAGCAGGATCACTTCCCTCTGCCTGATAGCAATGCTTTTCCTAATACATCCCTAATGCATCCTTGGTCTTCCTGGCCACCAGGGCACTCATGGACAGCTTGTTGTCCACAAGGACCCCAGGTCTTTCTCTGCAGAGCTGCTTTCCAGCAGATCCACCCCCAGCTTGTGCTGCTGCCTGGGGTTATTCCTCCCCAGGTACTGACCTTGTATTTGAACTTCATTGGGTTCAACTCTCCAGTGTGTTCTGATCTCACTGAATGACAGCGCTGCCTTGTGGTGTACCAGACACTTTGTCAAGTTCTGTACCATCAGCAAACTTGTTGAAGTACACTCTGGCCCTGCATCCAAGTCATTGATGAACAAGTTGAACAACACTGGATCCTGTAGTGACCCCTGTGGGAACATCACTAGTGACAGGCCTCCAACTTTACTCTTTACCACTTATCACAACCCTCCAGGGTTTGCCATTCAGATTGTTCTAATCCCCTTCACAATTATTCAGTTAATCTGCACTTCCTGAGCTTTCCTTTGAGCATTTAAGGGGAGATGGCCTCAAAAACCTTGATGAAGTCAAGGTAGATGACGTCCACTTCTCTCCCCTCATCTATGCAGCCAGTCATATTATCACAGATGGGCTCTGGCAGCTCTGTTCTATTGAAAATTCTTGTCTTTTTAGGCATGTGCTGACTCTGAAGGTGTCATTTCTGAGAGATGTTTTGTTTTTTCTTATTGTGGAGACACCTGTCAACTAGGAACTCAGCTGACAGCAAGAATATTATTACTAAAGAAGTGCCATAACCAAAGTGCCTGCTGTATCTTTTCTTTGTAGGCAAATGTTCCTTTCCTAAAGGTGGCAGTTTTTCTGTTTACTGGGAAACAAAGCACTTTATTTGTGCAAAACAGAGGTCCAGCCACAATGCCTGGCTGAGGGAAAATTCTAAAAGAAAAAAAAGAGAGCTGTTTATTTATTAACAGAAAATTTTACCAAAGGTTTGGATTCTGCACTTCAATAATAGGGAATTCAATACTTCTAAATGTTTAACTAGGTTTATGTAATGGTTTAGGGCAAATTCGGGAGAAAACCTCCCAAGGACCTCTCCCTCCCCTCCCCCAACTGGTTCGAGAAAAAACTTCCTCAGAGAGAAGTGGAAAGAAACCTGTTTATTACACAGGCGAAAAAAGAGACACTTCCCAGCACAATAAGTTGAACAATACCCAATGACAAGAACTTCGTGGTGCTCTGGAGAGATGTCAAATTC
>VYXD01000809.1:0-27512 GCA_013397195.1 Hylia prasina | reverse complement strand
TAAATGTGTCATGTCATTGGTGAGCCTTAATGGCCCATTAGCAGAAAATATCCCCCTGGAGGGAGGATGGGTGGTGAAAGAGATAAGAAACAGTACCCCACCTGGTTTTAACAGCTGAACCACTATCAGAAAGGCATCAGCCCCCCTCCACCCAGAGTAACACATTAAGAAAAGAAAAAACAAAAAACCACATTTCCCCAACTGCTTTCAGCAGATGAAAATAGAATACACATTTTTTGGTTCCATAACCCAAGACAACATCTCCAAGAGAAACAGACCTATAATTTTTCACTCACCTCCCTGTCCTGGTTTGGACCAAAACAGAGGGGGTTTTTTGGTTTTGTTGTTTTGTTTTGGGTTTTTTTTTTCAGTAGTTATGAGGCGGCAGAGCCTGCACCCATGAGCATGGCTACTTTTTCATTATGTTCCAATTCATGCCATTGCTGGGGTTGGAAGTAAGAGCCTGTCTCTTCTGGGAAGAGTCTCTGGGAAGAAGGGCATGACTTTGGGTGGAACAAATCATGGCAGGGTAGGGAGTCCATCAGCCCTGCTGTCGGTTGTGGTTCATGGTGAGTTTTTCTGCATGTAAATCACCTTCTTTTTGCATGCTTTTAGTACTAATATTGTTGCTGTTACTTTTCATTTTCTTATCTTCATTGCTGTTTCCAATAAATTGTTCTTATCTCAATCCACGGTCTCTGCCTTTTGTCTCCCGCAGGAGCAGGGGAGAGAAGCAGCATGTGGTTTTCTTTCTAGTGGAATATTAAATTGGAGAATACTATTTCTAAAGGACTTTGACAGTTCCGAGGAGGACTTGGATAAGCAGTTAATTGTGTATAGCAGGAATCAGAATGATGTGTTAGGATTTTTCTTTATTCCTCCTGTTTCTGAAAATTGCGTGTTTTCTTAATGATACTCTGTAGAGAACACTACAGGGGTCGATGTGAATATTGTATATCTGCCACCTTCCCACCCTAGAGAATCATCTTTTTTCAAAGAATATCTGTAAACAAGGACTTTCAATGTTATGACTTGTTTTGTGGTGCATTTCACAGAGCACCCCTTTTATCCTTTTCTGTGTTATTCTTCATATCCTTGGTATCTATACAAATAATTTTAATTGATTCTGATCCAGTTTTCCTTTGTATGTACTTTGTTAAATCATGCCTTCACAATTTTGAATGCTCCTCAAAAGAAACATCCAGTGTCTCAGTGCTGGTAATGAGAAGTTGGGTTTTGCCTGAGTGACTTTAACTTTTTTTCATAGAACTATGACAGTTTTTCCAGCCCACCAAGGACATTGACTGTTGGTATGTGTCCAGAGGAGGCCCTCCAAGTTGATCAAAGGGATAGAGCACCTGTCCTATGAGGAAACACTAAGAGAATAGAATCAAGATTGTTCATGCTGGAGAAGAGAAGGCTTTGATGTAACCTAATTGTGGCCTTCCAGTACCTGGTGGGAACCTACAAGAAAAACAGAGAAAGACTTTTTATAGCAACATATAGTTACAGGGCAGAGGATAATGCCTTTAAACTGAAAGAAAGTAGAAAAAAAATCTTTAGCATGATTGGTGGAGGCATGGGAACAGGTTGGTCAGAGAAGATATGAGTGAACATTTCCCTGGAAGTGTTCAAGATCAGGTTAGATGGAGCTCTGAGCACTTTGGTTTCAGCGAAAGATGTCTATGCCCACAAGCAGGGCGTTGGAAGTATGATCTTTAAGGTCCCTGCCAACCCAAAACCATTCTATGATTCTGAGAAATAAGGTTTATCAAACAGGTCTTTCATTTCAGTAGTATTCCTGGAAGTAAATTGATTTGGTCAGTTCATCCTCTTCACCAAAACTTTGAGGACTTTAAAAAGAAGATTTAATGGAAAAGGAAGGACAAATAATGTAGTTTATGTGTGTTTTCAAAGTCATTTATTAGTAGCATGATGTGTTAGAATATGGTTAGAATAAAAATGCTGGTCTTCTAAAAGAATATTATTTTTCCAGCCATTAGTTGACAGTTACTTTTACAGGTTGTTCAGCTTTATTAACTAATGAAATAATTATAGAAATTACAGTAGTTTTTTAATAACACCTTTCAAGACACAAAAAATATAATAGGTCTTGTATCACAAAGGCTGTAGCATGTTAGCCTGGAGAAGAGGAAATTGAGAGAAAATCTTATCAATGCATACAAATATCTTAAGAGTGGGTGTCAAGAAGAGGGGACCAGACTCTTTTCAGAGGTGCTCAGCAAGAGGATAAGGGGCAACAAACACAAGCTGAAATACAGGCAGTTTAATCTCTCTATCAGGAATAACTTCCTCATTTTTTATATGGGAGACCACTGGAACAGGCTGTCCAGAGACATAAAAGGAAGGTTAAACTAGGTGATCTCCAAAGGTCCTTTCAAACCCAACAATTCTGTGATTCTCTGTTTATCACGGTGGCTAAAGAGATTATCTTACTTATGCAGAAATATATTTCAGGCTTAAGTGCAGAGAGTTAAAATACATTTTGACTAAGCAGTCATGATTCTCTTGCATTTTATGAGCTATATGTGGAAAACGGACATCTGAAACAGATGTATATATATGTATTGTTTCTATGTATACGTACATGTTATAAATTAATAGACCACATTCTTTTC
The DNA here is from genome assembly GCA_013397195.1 of Hylia prasina. Taxonomy (NCBI): domain Eukaryota; kingdom Metazoa; phylum Chordata; class Aves; order Passeriformes; family Sylviidae; genus Hylia; species Hylia prasina. The sequence continues at coordinate 24,873 of VYXD01000809.1, read as the reverse complement.
CTAGACTCTGTTTTTGATATTCTATTATAAATAGAAATATAATTGCTTCCCCTTAAAACCACTTGAGTACAAATTAATAGTTTAATTTAAAAGCTGAAGATGTCATGAATAGGAGATGAAATTCACAATTTGTCTCTGTCTAAGGTTTGTGTTAGCAAGAACTTTTATCACTGAAAATGTTAGTGTATTGAGGTATGACAAAAACACTTGGATTCTAAAATTTTTCTTGAAATTTCAATATAAATGCATATTGTTATAATCCTGTCCACTTTTTTCTGCTTAAGTCATGTTTCAGAAGTCTTCACAGAATCAAAGAGTAGTTAAGGTTGGAAAGAACCACCAGGGGGTTAACTGGTCCAACCTTTCCATTCATCAACAAGGTCATCCCAGAACATATTGCACAGGTTTGCATACAGATGGTTTTTTAATATCTCCAAAGAAGACCCCAAAATTTCTCTGTGCACTCTCTTCCAGTGCTTAGTCACTAACACAACAAAGTTCTTCTCCAGATTTGGATGGAACTTCCTGTGCATCAGTTTCGGCCCCTTGGTTCTTGTCCTATTGCTCGGCACCACTGAGTAGAGTCTAGCTCCATCCTTTTACACCCTCTCTTCAGATACTGACAGACATTGATGAAACCCCCACTCTGTTGTCTCTTTTGAGGCTGAACAGGCCCAGCTCCCTCAGCCTTTCCTTGTAAGAATAATGTTCCAGCCCCTTAATCATCTTTGTCACCTTCCCTTGGACTCTCTCCAGGAGCTCCATGTCTGTCATGCTGAAGAGCCCAGAACTGGACACAGCACTTAAGATGTGGCCTTACCTGGGCTGAGTAGAAGGGCAAGATCACTTCCCCTGACCTGCTGACAGAGGTCTTATAAATACACCCCAGGATACCACTGACCTATCTGACATGCTTAGCCACTTCAGATTTACATGTGATTAGCAGTTATATGTTTTGGAAGAAAATATCCTTTCCATAGCATGACACATCACTAATGGTGCAATTATTATCGTGCTTATATTGCTCAAGACTTATTTCTCTTAGTCTCTTCTATAGGTTTTCCAAGAGGTGTTCTATTGGTGGCTGAGAAATGATTGGAGTATGTTCCAAATTAATTAGGATGACTTTTTAGCAACTTCACTTCATCCTTATATTCACAACAATCTACCTTGACACTGCAAACCATTATTCTTCTGCAAACTAAGCACTTGAATATTTCAGGCAATTGAATGCTGCTTTGCTCTATTTTGCTCTTTGTTTGCCTGCTGAAGTTGCTAAAATTCTCTGATGTCTCAGGTGTTCCAACCAGCACAAGGTGAGAAGATGATAATGCTTGTCACCAGGTAAAGTATGACTGCCAAAACCACAATCTCTGAGTAATCAAAACAAGTAAAGGTCAGAGCTGCAGGTGGTAGATCAAATGAGATATAAAGTGACTCAAAACATGGATAAATACTTCCTTCATTTTCCTTTTCTTTGTTTAAAATGTCTAATGTGAGACACCTTTCCTTAAAAGTAGCAAAAGCAAAATTAAATTGCTTTCCCCAATAATATTTGGAAGCAAAATGCATTGAAAAATGTCCCAGTCCTCTTGTGGTTTTGTTTGCTTGGGTTTATTTGTTTGTTTTCTTGTGATTATGCAATAATTCTTGGCATTTCTGAAAATATTGACTATTTTCATCTAAGAGCCCCTTTAGGGTATAACCTTTAAATAGTGGAAAAATGTTCAAATAAGTAAAGGCATAGCAGCTCTACCAGTGTGCCAGTAAGTGACGTGTGTTTCTTGCTGTCTTTGTTATTAGTGTGCAGTTGAAGATGTCTTTCTAGGGCAAATAGTATTCTGCTTGATTACAAATAATACAAGCTTTCAGTCTTGCTACTCTAACTGACATAAATTGTGCGAGAAACTGTCATTCATGTGGATTCATGACAGCCGTATCTTCAAAAAATTGGCATTTCATTCCATAAAAGAAAATGATATTTCCTACAGAATGACTTGATCTATTAAAAAAACAGAGTCTGGCTTTTAAAACGAGGATGTTATTATTGTTGTACTTTTTCCTTTTTTGTTTTTAAGGAAAATCAACCTATTTATAGGATTTTTATAATTTGTGGAATTATAACCAATAGATGATGAGGCTTGGATGAATAAAAAATTAAACTCCATATGTCTACAAGCTATTCCAGTGAATTCCCCTGTCCTCAGAGGAGTGTGTAGATTGCCAGCCAAAAGGAAATTGTATTGCCCAAACATCAGCAAGAGGACAATATAGCTACTGATCATTAGAGTAGAAAATGGCTATCTCTAATCTGTGTTGTTAAATTTATGTTTAAGTAGGGAGAAGATCAAGGTGATTGCGAAGCTTAACACGAATATGCATATTACTTTTACTGACAGCCTGAATTCAGTGCACTGTCTCTGCTCACTGAACATTTCCTGGCATTGGGGCACTACAGTTTCCTTGTACAGTATCAGTAATACTGCACAGATGCAAGGACAGGTACAAGAGAAAAATTCTGCAAAAAAAATCCTGAAAATGTTGAGACTTATCAGTCACTCAAAATTTAATTTTGTTTTTGATGTGTGCTGTAAAATATGGTTATGAGTCAGCTTTTTGTCCTCGTTCCACGTTTGAGGATATTCAAGCACACAGTGCACCTCGACCTCTGCTCAAGGTTACCCATAGAAAGGATTGTTTTAGATTGGAAGCTGGATCCAACCATGGCTCTCGGATGAAAGTCCTAGCAACTGAGCTAAGAAGGTTTCTGCTTTTCTGTGTGCCCTTTCAGTCTTGTTCAGAAATCCAGTTCAAGGGATGACATATTTATTCTTTAAACCTGGCTTTGAAATAAATATTTTTCTGTCAAAAGAAACTAAAAAACCCTGCAACCAGCTTTATTAATGAGCACTCAAATATGTGCACTTGATTTTTAGGTGAAACTGGATAATTTCAAATGTTTTAAAGGTTGACAGGCAGCAGTCATAAATAAACAAGCAAAAACTGCATGACTGCTATTCACTTGTTTTAGCTGTTTCTCTTGGAGCCACATTTTCTCCAAATGATAAATTTATAACTTTGTCATTCTACACTTATCTGTTCTTTTCAAATATGCCATACATATTAAAGTAGAAAAGGATGACTTGCTTGTCATCCTTTTTATTGTGGTTGACTATCTTTATTACAATACTCTTTATAACTGTAATATATCTACCTTGACTATTGCAAGAATTTTTGGCTAGAAAGATTCTAATAAAACTAGAAAAAGCTAAAAGTAGTATGACAGAAATAATGAGAAAAGTAGTAGAATTTCCATAAAAAGCAGGCTAAATACAGCAGTTCTTTCCAATTGTAGCACAATTGTGTTAAAATTCAAGAATGAATGGCACAGAGAAGGTGAATAGGGAATTGCCATGCCTAGTGGAAAATTCCCGTATGCATATGAAGCAGAACAAAAGAAAGGAGAGAGGACACACTAGAGTTAAAAAGTAACCACAAATTAAATGTTCATTATATAAGTTTAAATTGGAGCAAAAAGAGCATTTTCATATATACTTGATTATGTTGCCAAAAGAAGCTGAAGGGATAAAAAACTAGAAATAAAACTTGAGTCTTCCTTTATATTTTGTGATCTGAAAAAATTTCCAGAAGCATGTCTTTAGATAGCCTCTTTTTTTTTTTCCATAAAGTGCTTTGGATTGGATTTGTCCAGGTCACAAGCTGAAATGAGGAGATTTTACTTGGTTTAGGAAAGGGGTGACAGACTGAGTATAATCATACAATTTTTATCCTGCCAAGAAGACATACACTAATGAACAAGAAAAGAATGAAACAGCTGGAGACTCTGCCTATTCTCAGACACACTGCTTTTTCAGGCAGTACTGCTGTCCCAAAAGTCACTCATGGATTTTTCCAAGCCCACAGAGTTGGCCATATAGCTGTTGTGCTCAGGCATTGCTGAAACTCTATTCCTTCCTTCTCCATAATTTCCTTCTTCAAATTGGCTTTCTTTCCATATATACTGTCTAAAGTAAACCTTGCTGACTGTTCTATCCCAGCATGCAATCTGGGGTTCATTTTTTGTTTTTCTTTTGATGTAGGAACATAACGTGCCTAAATACTTGAGTTTACTAAAATGAAGTCAGTCCGACATATATATTTTAATGACTTTCAAAAGCATATTTTTGTCTCTCTCTGTATGGGTTGTACTTAGGTGAAGTACTAGTGTTCCACACACACATAAGTGATGTAAACATGTGATTCAGAAATACTACAGAAATAAGTGATATGCAGATTTTGAATACATATGCATATACAGAATTGACTTCTAACTACAGTTGAAATAAATGAATATAATTTGGGCAAATGTATTTTTTGCACAGCAGAAATTCAAAATTAACAGCTTATGCTTCTCACTTCATTTTTGTTTATTAATGCTTTAAAAATAAACAAAATATTCTCACTGCTGGTTTCAGTAGCTATAATGTGGGGAAAATTGTTTATTCTATTCTACCCACCAGTGACTTAAACTAGTTTGGTGGTTCTGATTCATTGAAAAAATTATTTTACAAGGTGAAACCTTTCTTTCTTTACAAATGCATCATGTTATATATCTTATACTCTTGCCAGTATCTGTACTGGAAAATCAAAGTCAAGACCTTGCATAGAGAATGGAAAATACAATATAGAATCCACAAAATATGGCATGGGTGCCTAAATGTGAAAAAGGCTTTATAACAAATAGTCAAGTTAATTGCTACTATTTCACCCCTTGAAGACATGAAGAATTTTTTTGGTTATTGGGATAGAAGATATATTTTAAGAAAATGTTTCATTTGAACTGAAAATAGCAGATTTCCACAAACATCACTCTTCAAGGTATAGTTCATCCTAATTAGCCTACAAATTCTACCAAAAAATACTTCCCAGAAAAATATGCATTGTATACATTGAATTTTTAAGCTTAATCACTACATAACAGATTTGGAACAATTCACAATAAATCAGTATTATCCTTACATAAGGTTTCATGAATTGTAATTAAAAATATAAATAAAATCTTCTGGTCAGCATTCTTTGTCTTTCTTCTACTTAGGTTTGCTAATCTCTCTTTTAAGATTCAAGCAATGAAATACTCATAATTGCTCTGCTAAAAATATATGATGGGGAAGAAAACACATTACTGGGAAATCTCTCAGGATATCTGTTGGACATTTGAAAAGTCATAATACCATAGGCAAAAAGCAAAACAAAATAAGATGAAGAGGAAGCTGTAAAGTTGTTTCCATAAGCAACAGAGAAGTGACGACAAGACATGAGTGTATGCATATGCATGTATATGTACACGTGCATTAGCAGCTCAAGAGACATTTAATGAAATAGCAAGGAAAGAGGAAAAACTCATGCTAGTCTTCCTTCTGTTCTGTATTTAAAAGTATCATCATTTAGATGACTTTGTCTATGCTGTGCCTAAAAGAGATCTCTTCTGGTTGAGTTCCTTGTCTCAGGCCAGAAGTGCAAGACTGAAGAATATGCGCAAGGAATGTATATTTGATATACATCACATTGCCCCTAGTAGTTGTAATCCTCTAAGCAACTGCAGCTCAAAGACTTTTGACAAGGATGTGACTGCTCTGTCATTCATATGTCTTACTTGATTTTTCTTGATTGACCTGTTTTTTCAATTTTAATTTTTTTCATCCAGAAAGTCTCCGGAACCAAAAGGTCCATCTATGTAATCACACAGAGTAGTAAAATTGAATAGTTGACAAGAGCTCCCTGAGATTTCTCACTTGGATGTTTTTTTAAAGTAGCAGTCCATTAAAAGCATTTAAACATCTATATATATGTGATAGACTGCAAACTAATCTATGAATGGGTATGCATTATTAGTGGGATGATTTTCATGTGACTGTGTTTTATCGCACCCACAAGAGTTAAAAGTTTTCTGATTAAGATATATCACAATATACACTCTTTGATGATAAAGGCTGGTATAATAGTAAACATAAAGGGGAATTAAATTGTTCATATAGATTAGCCTGAGTTTATATTCCAATCAAAAACTGATAATATGTGTGGGTCTGCAGAAGATTTAAAGTCTAAAGTATTTTAAAGGGACACATTACAAAACATCGATTAGAAATGGACAAGCAAACAACACAGAAATTATTTTCTTTCAGGTTGAGCTTGTCAGCTAAAAAAACCTGGTATCTATAAGGTTTGATGTAATTATGCAGTATGTTTTTATTATAGATATATAACACCAAAACAACTTAGATTTATATAATCAATCCAGAGTATTTACTGTTACATAATAAATTTCATACAGTAACAGTATGGCCAATGATCCAGGGTTACAAAGGACCATCATGATCAAAATAATACCATAGGTAACTATTTTATATAAAAATACTCTGAAGTTTACTTTGATTGTTTTCTAAAATACAATAAATTCTCTGTAGTAAGTGTAGTTGACATCAACTTTATTTGAAAAGAACTCTTGAAGGGAAGAGTTAAAAAGTATGGTAAGAAACGACAGCTGTTGTTTTCTGTTTAATGAAAATTGTCTCATGCAAGAAGGAATGATAAACTGGTTTATTAGCAGAAATTCCAGCATTATGGGCTAAAAGTAGAGAGCTCTAACCTCTGTTACTTGAATATATTAATTAGTTGTCTAATCATTTCAAGAGATGTAGAAATCAGCCAAAGGGCAATGGCTGACCTCAAGGCTCTTGAGGTTATTTTTGTGATTCTCTAAAATGTTTTCGTTGTGATTTCCAAAGGACATGTAAAATTCCAACTTTTTCTAAGACCTTAAATGAAGACCACAGAATGTAAGGCTGTCCTGCACCAGTAACAAAGTCACTAAAATAAACTTCTGTCTAAATAAATATGCTGAAAACTTATTCTCATGTTTCTCCTTTTAAAGTTTCTTTCAGAGCTGTCAGACACCTGTTTTCCACATGATCCTACTTTGATATTTAACTTTAATCTCAGTTTTTCTAAATGCATAGTGCTGCTATTGTGTTAGTGATAACAGCAGGAGACTTCACATGGCCGTAAATACCTCGTTTTTGAAATCTGTCATGAAAAGCTCAAATCTTCTAAAGTTGTCTCTGAGGTCTAGCAGTTGTTTGGGAGATATCTAGTGGAAAAATTAGTTCATCTAAATTTGCATGCACATTTGAAATCTTTTCCAGTTCTGATAAGTTTAATGAGACAATAGGGTGAATGCTTTCCTTTTCATTGATACCTAGGCTACCAGTTGTCAATTATCTGAAAGGTGCTAAGTAATAATAACGTCACAGTTGTATTTTGATATCATTGGAATTTTTTTCCTAGTTATGACTATAGTAAAATCTATGCTACTCACTACTCACAGGCAAAGATCTGTAATTTTGAAATATTATCCTAAATACTTCCCAAAATATTTCATAGGTTCCTTGCATGGAACGTTTCAGCATTTGTGTTGAAAATAGTAATGGAAAAGAAATTGAAAAAATAGTGGACTCAACAATCAGAAACTTTGCTGTTACACACGGAAGAAGTAATGGAAATCTCTGTCCTGATGGATGCAAGGTTTTTATAATGGATTTTAACTAACTCTACAGCGATACACCTTACAATATATCCATATTATAGGTCTGAAGTGTTTTTCTAGAGAAGTAGTACAAAAATGATCTAAAAATTAATTCAGAACTGATCTTTGACTCAAAATTATAAATGTACTTAAAACGGAACAAAGCAATTGCACAGATTCTTATTTGTTGTTTATTAGGAAACAGTTTCTTTAAGTTCTGCTATGACTCATTAATCCAAGCTTCACTCTTATTAGTGTGTGACATTACTAAGTATTACAGATCTTTCCCTTAGAAATACTAATCCTAAGAAAACAAGCAGTTTCCAAAAGAGAAAACCTGTATTAACTGTATTAACTGTATATATTAATATGTAGTTAAGAAATCACAAAACTACACACTACAAAGCAGGAACACGTTTACTTTTCTAAATTTCATAGGTATTTTTCTACTGTTTTAATTTTTGCAATAGCTCTTCAAGCTCTCTTTGCTCCACATTTGCAAGTGTAAATAACTGCCTAAATTTATCTTTTTAATTCCTAAACCATTCAATAATACCATCTTAAAATGTAAATAAAAATAGAAATATTTATTAAGAAACAGAAAAAATGGTCTGAACAGGCTGAGTGAGGGTCTGCTGAGGTTGGATCTGCTTTAAAAGCACCCATACTAGGCAGGACATTAGAGGACATTGCACATCAGATGCTATTTCACATCTAACCTTGAGACTGGTACAAACAGGAGGCCAAGGAGTAAAAGAGAATCTTAAAGTGGATATTTATAATGGTTTTGCTGATTTTCATTTTCTTCTAGAATAGTTTTGCAAGGATTAAGACCAGAATATTTAGTCTGTAACTAAAACTTTAGATAATGAAAAATGCATATGAAGAAAAAAGTTGCATGTTTACTTTAGTTTTGTTTCTGCAATGCAAGCAGAAGGAAATGATTTGTGAAGAGGTTTTTTGTTGCATGACCTTGATTTGTAATTCATTAAAAGGAAGGTTATTAATGATAGGAAAAATAATGTGCTCATAGTTTCATTAAAATGTAAATTTCATTATAAGATCTAACGGGATTTTTTTCCTAGGCTTCCTTTGTTAGGCCTCTAAACAAAAGTAAAACCCATTCCTTACTCAGTCAGTAGAACAGATATTTCGGGTTATGAGGCTGGAGTTTAATGAAATGATTCAGAACTTTTTTTTTTTTAATTTTTTTTCTCTGTTTTACAGCTATTACTGTCCTAGTCACACTTACAATTTAAGACAAATCCATACTGTTAAAACAAGTAATAGAGAAAGTATTTGTGGAGGATTTTACTGACCCCTATTAGCCTGACAACTTTCATAAAGAAAAGGTGCACTGTAATTTGATTTTTATAATTCTATGTTTTGATTCACATTTTACTGTGAAATAATGCTGCTTTTCACTGGAAAATAAGTTTGCACATACTAAAAGTTGAAATATTGCTGTTTCCTCAGGTACTGTACCAAATTTCACGTCCATACATCCCAAGGCATATCATTTAAAGGCAACCCATGAAAATAATGTGCATGCTTATATTACAGATATTTTGTAGAGAACACATATCCACCTTGCAGTATCTGAAGGGGGCCTGGAGGGAAACTAGAGAGGGACTCCATCAGGAACTGTAATGACAGGACAAGGAGTAATGGGTTCAAACCGAAAAAGGGGAAATTTAGGCTTAATATTAGGAAGAAATTCTTTACTCTGAAGGTGATGAAGCACTGGAAGAGGCTGCTTAATGAAGTTGTTGGATTTCAAATCTCCAGCAGTGTTTAAGGCCAGGTAAGACAAGACCTGGAACAGGCTGGTCTAGTGAGTAATGTCTCTGCCCATGGTAGTGGGGGTTGGGACAAAATGATCTTTAAGGCACTGTTTCTTGGTAATGAGAAATATCCAAACATAACATTGAGAAGAACATTCACTTTTGCTTGGCTTGTTTTCTTTCACTGAGATTTTGCTCATTTTATTTTGGATCTTATTTTATTTCACACCTAAAGTATTCTGAAGTGAATGCAATGTTAGTGTCCTTACTGAGGAAAGGTGGAGAAGACAGCAATTTTTCGCCACTAAGACCAGATAAACCAACATTATTCACAAATTGGATAGTAATACTCTTCACTACAGCATTTTCTGTAAGTGTGTTGCCTTATTGCAAAGATCTTACACTGAAGTATGGTTATATGCACAAGATTAAAATAAAGTTAATACATGTAAGAAAAGAAGGTACCTCTAGAAAGCAGGGAGAAGACTGTCTGATTCCTCTTCCCTGGCCCCCAAAGTGTACACACTTCTTAAAAAGTAATATGACATTTTAATCTTATCCACTTCCTCTATATCAGTGGAGAAATCATTCTATTCTACTTATGGATATGGAGTAAAGGACACTCATGCCTTAATAGCATTGCCCAGAGGAAAACATGACTCCAAGAATATGTTGGTTTGAATATATTTAATAATGAAATTATATTCCAAGTTTAGAAAGGATTGGAAATTTTGGGAATATTTCCTCTGCAAATTAGGGAATGTAAATTTCAAAAGGAGGAATCTATCAGCAGTCACGTACCACTGGAATGGTAATTCCAGAGAAGCACCCTAATCCACGTTTTCCATTATTACATGCTTTTATTCAGTGATGTAACCTTGCATCTGGAATCTAAGAAATCTTTCCTACAGGTTAGTTATAAGACCAACATGTGCTTCTGAAAAGTTTTCTTCATGAACCAGTATTTTGTGCTGAAACCAGCTCCTCTAGAATGAAAAGTGTTGTCCATCTTGTATGCAGAGGCTCAACGTATTCATTGGGGTTGAAATAAAAAATGCAGTGCAAGTGTTGCTATTTAATTTAGTGTTGTTAAATACATTTTCTAAGCTCTAGATTGCAATCTAGCTGCTGAGTAAGCGTATGCAGAGAGGCACAGTCCTGATTTATCCTTTTATCTCCTTGCTACATTTGAAATGGGAAGGTGAATTCATATATATCTATTTATGAAACAAATATATATGCTTATGGTTGAACTTCTTGGAGTTGCAAAAATGGGTAGGTGTAGATAAAAAATTCACTTACACCTTAGTATGAAAACCCCTCTTTTGCAAAGTGAAGATGGATAAGTATCCTTCATTTATCTGCATTCTTATGTATTTTTGCATAGAGTAAGAAGACTTGTGGTTTTTTTCTGTGTGGCTTATGCAAAAAAAAAAAAAATTATTCTAGTATAAGTTTCTTCCAGTCTTATTTTCTTTTCAGACCATTTTCTTTTCTCCTTTCTCTTTTTCTCTTTTTCTTTCTCTTTTTCTCTTTTTCTCTTTTTTTTTCTCTTTTTCTCTTTTTCTCTTTCTTTTCTTTCTTTCTTTCTTTCTTTCTCTCTCTCTCTCTCTCTCTCTCTGTCTCTCTGTCTCCCTTCCTCCCTTCCTCCCTCCCTTCCTTCCTCTTCCTTCCTCTTCCTTCCTTCCTTTTCCTCTTTTCTCCTTTTAACTTTATATGTCAATTAAGTAGTCTATCTAGTTTATCTACCAAGAATCTCTCAAATGTCTTGATAATATATCTCAGCTCCTTGAGCATTCTTGAAATGATTACATTAAATAAAACTTTTTACCTCTAGCCATCAAAGGAAAAAGAAGAAAACAGAAATACCTTGCCAAGAAAATTAGGTTGTGGCATTAACACATAGCTTTCTGCATGCTTAGCATAAGTGATATTTAACAGAATCTTACAGAAAAATTGAGGAATTTAAAAATATAAAGAATTGTAATACTTCCAATTTTTCTTTGCAAGCAATTATGTTTCCAGGTTAGCCATCTTTAATTGCAGTTAATCTTAGATTGTTTAAATACTTAAACTATGCTGTTCATGTTCTTCACTTATTCTGCAAAGAATCCTTGAGAAAATTTTCTCAATCTCAGCATTTACCGGCTTTTATGCTAATAGCAGGTTTTTTTTAAAATCTCTTATCTCATTGCACAGCCCTTCTAGCTTGATGGCTTAGAATATTTACAGTATATGTTTTTCGATACCTGCTGAGCATTATGAAACAAGCATTATGAACTACAGCATTAAAAGCTCTCATGTCCAGAGTCAAAAACTGGAGAGTAAGTGAAATGATGATGTTTCAAAACATATTATTATAAACATACTGTAATCATATGCTTTTTTTATATAATATGTCTTCTTAGTTCAAATGTAGCTGACTGTGGAAAAGAAATGGGAACTAGTTATGGCAAACATATTTCTAGTGTGTCATCATGTATTTCCTCAGTTAACATTTTCAGTCATTTTAAATACACGATTTTGAGGGATTTTGTTATTAAGTTTCTTCCTCCTGAGATGAGTATTTATCAGTCCACTAAATGATGTCAAGAAATAGTTAGACATTGAGTTAAAACTGTGAGCCTGAAAATTCAGATCAATGATAAATAATCTAGGAAAGCCAAATCTCCAATCCATTTGGACTTGAGATTTTGGCTGTAGGTTATTTCTGTGACATTCCTAATGTTCTCTCAAGTTGTTGGACATTATAGGCAACTATAAATAACAGCAACTCTAGACGTAGTAAAACCAGTGATCCTGAAAAACACAGTACCGTCAGTTATAGTAAGGGATCAAATCATGCTGCTCATGTGTCCCTGAGAAAGTCAGGTTTTCAGGATGAATTATGAAAATCAAATATAGTTTCAATTGTAGTTGCTTGTTTTGATCGGGGTCTTCAGGTAATACTTTCTAATCAATAACTACTACTGTTTTCTTAAAATGAAAACCAAAACACGTGTAATTTATGGTGTTTATCAAATACCTGTGTATTTCTCTTAGCATCATCTATGGTTGTTAGTGCATTCCCTCATGAGAACTGAAGTACTAATCCCTGCCTAATTGGTACTGATCCCTGGGAGGGATCAGTAAATGGTGGAGCTGTAGATAGACACCATAGCTGCAAAACAAGGGAGTCCTGAAAGCAGGAGAAGTCTGAGTGCATGTATTCTTGTTATCCTGGTAGCTGCTCTTCTATTCTCTAGGTGTGCTTATCTGTCTTAGTAGGGTAAAGAGAAATAGTAATCACTTCAACATAATAGGAGAACCTACCTGAAGCATGAGATGAAATGCAGCACTCTGTCAGAAAATGCTGTCAGAAAGGCCATGCAAGTGGAAGTTTTCTGTTGGAACCTGCCAACATAAACTTTGTGATAAATCATCTTTATCACAAAGATTGTATAGCTGTAGATAATCTAAAGTAATGCCATAATATTAGATTATGGTTTAAAAGAGCACATCTCTTGAATTAAGTACATTCCTGGTGGTATTAAAACCTGGTGCATCCTTATTCAAACATACTGCATTAGCAAATAAAAATAATTTCATTGAGTCCTCAAAGAATCTGACTCTATGATATTGCTCATAGATTTATTCTGGGGATAGTAAATCTTTGCTCATTCGAAATAAACAATGATATTCTCAAGACAAAGAAAATCATAGAAGAAGTAAAAATTTAAGGATCCAAGAGTAAGATTTTACCCTATCTCCTTATTTTAAAATTCTTCTGTGAGTGGGAAGGGAGCACTCTCAGTTATAAACTGCGAAGTTTATTAACTGTTATTAACTGCAAATCTCAAAAAGTGCTTTCTCCTCATCAGTTAGTGACAGAAAATCTTTTTCCCCTGAAATAAGTAAAAAAGATAAGATAGGCAAAAAAACGCTCCAGAATCTGAACCCAAACCCCAACCAACAAAACAAACAAAAGAGCAACAAACCACCCCTAAACCTCCCACCAAAACCAATCATGTTGCAATAAATATTTGCAGTGCTTTACTTCTTTTGAATATTAGTCAGTCAGCAGATCATGCACTCTGATAATAATTTTTCCTCCTAGATACATCAAAGATCTAATGGCCATTTTTCTGTTATCTCAAAGATTTAGAGAGAGGAAGGCAATGATAATTCTATATCAGAATTTATAAGAGTAAGAACATACCTGAAAATATCTCTAAAGCTATTCTAGGAATTTTGGTCTGGCACAATGTCTTCTGCATAAGTTTCTGCCCTTCCATCCATTATAACAACAGTCTCAGGGCTTTGTATGTAGATTATTAGTAAATACGTGCTTCCTAATGAAAATATGTTGGTATAATAGTCCAACAAAACAGTAATAATAAAAAGGAGAGATTTGTTTGTCCTTGCTGTTTTACATCTCTATTTTAGCTGCTCCTTAATTTATTTCTGTCAGACAGATATACTCAGTACAATTTTGAACCCAAATGAACTCAGTCTATCTATATCTTAACATTAAACATTTTACCTGCAAAGGCAGAGATAAGCATTCTATTTGAAGTTTCTGTGTACTATGTTGTATCATTATTATTAGTAACATTTAAAATGCTAAATACCAACATGTTGTAGCAAAACAAAATAAATTGTTGGAATACATGGGAGTTAAGCAGAGTAGCATTAGACCTTGTGTTTTGAAAGATATGAATTTAGATATCAAAGGTAAAGAGAGTAAAATCTGTGTATGACATACATTTTTTATTATGCACTGTGGGTGCAAAGTCATCTTGTAAAAATGATTTAGGTCATATAATTGTTTTCATTATATTTATGATATCTTAGGAGACACAATAACTGTTTAATAGCTGTTTATGAATCTTGTATATTATCAGTCAAACTCTATTTTAAAAAGGAATTCTGTGACAGTCCTTGTGCCATGGCAATGGAGACCATGTATAACACCTGTGCAATGATGGGGAGTAAAACCTGTGATTACAGAATAACATTAAATAAGTAGATCTTCAAGTTAGCAAATTATAGTTAATAAATTGTACCTTTTAAAATTTTTTATTTTGCAAAGAGATATGATTAACACACTAGCGTATGTCTTTTTCTGTTTAATAAATTAAAACAAAAAATATGTGTCCCTACACATATACCATGCCAAATCACAAAATTATTTCTAGCCAAAGGTAAAATTTACTGTTCTAATAACAGTAAATTGTGATACTGAGAAATAACTTCTGGAAGATGGATCAAAAAGGCAACTAAAAAACCTCAAAAAGTTACATAGGCAAGACTTAGATAATCAGTATGTCACAGCTGCAGGTTACAATTTGTTGGAATAAAATCTTACTGATATAAAACCTGAATTAGCACATTCTGGTCAGGGTCTCATATGAACAGTATCAAAGTAGTAATATTTTAGGTTTAAAGCAAACAAATAAATAATAAAAACTCAAAATGACAGTGAACAAACTAGTCTTATTAATTTAATTAATGGAGATTAAACAGAAGTGGAATAAAAGGGACCCTGTTATATCTCTTCAGACATGTTTAGGGAAAAGAAAGAATTCCTCAAAAGTGAGGAAACATGGCATTTTCAGGATGTACGTTTTACATGCGCACCTTTGTGTATTTCATTTACACTTAGTAGTGTCTGTGTGCTAATGAGTCAGGTCTACAAGACCACTGAGATCTCATGCTAAAAATCTTCAAAAACTAAGTTTTAATCACACAGCTATAAAGTGTTAGCTTTTCAAGGGATGCATCCTCTTTTGCACATTTCTAGACATTTTCTGAGTAATGTAAATGGATAACACTAGAAGCTAACTAGTGGAAGACCTGGGCTTTACTAAATGTGAAATTTTGTGTTATCTAATTAATTTCTAAATATTGAGCAGTGTCTGTAGAAACATTGTATATAAAATGTGGATTATTGCATGTTTGAGGTAAATTTTCATACAAAAAAAAACCTTGAAAAATGTGAAGAAAGCACCACAGAATATACCTCACTTATTAGTGATTTGAGAGAACTGAATGAGATCCTTGAGGGTGTTTTATTATTTGCCAAAGAGGCTCTGCTTCTCTTCATTCTATACCCAATTCGTTCTTTGACAATATGTCATCTTCAGTAGTAACCATAATTAAGTCTCCTCAAAATACCATTCTTTCAGTTTGTAACATTCTTACTAAAGCAAACGGTTAATCTTCTAATATATAATTCTTTACTTCTACTTTAAATGCATGCAACATGTAGTAGAAAAGTACACTCACCTTTTAGGGCTGCCATTAACACAAACTCAAATAAATAATGGCATGAAATACTCAAACCTAAAAGCAGGTGTGTGTGTCTATGTGACATTCTTTTAATGTCATTGGGACAGGTTAAATTAATGACATTGCAAATCAGTGTTAAAATGTTGCAATATCACATAACCATAATTGACCTATTCACAGCTGAATTTGCATAAAGCCTGAGTTTAACAACCATGAGAATCCTTTTCAGAAAATCCAGTGAGAGAGAAAACAAAAAGATAAGATTTTCAATATCTGTATAAACTAAACTAAACTAAACTATTTTCACTCTGTTATGAAATTACATATCAGAGGTGTATCTAGATAGAGTATATCCAATTAGACATTAATCATCATCTTAAGTTGTAATTCATTTGCTCTGAAGTAACTGATTCCTTTTTTTTTAAGGTATTTGATGCTCCATCTGCAACACAAAACACTATTGAATGGGAAGAAAATGAAATTTAATTAATTATTTTTGAAAAGTTGCTAAGAAGAAGTCAAAACATCCACCAAATAATAAAGAGTACCCGAGAAATAGTCAAAGAGATATTAATGCAAAGCTGAGATTTCATAAAATGTTTAAGAAAGTAGTTAGTCAAAATCAGTTTTGTATCACCACTACCATCATTATGGATAATCTGGTGTCAGATCCTCCAAATATCCTCTGTAAAATGACAAGGTGCCTTACTTTTATTTATGAAGTAATTTGTTACTGGTGAGTTAAATAAACATCAAGGAATAGATTGCTTGGTACTCAGTAACATATTTTCTTGTCATCCAACATACCTTTTGCCATCTGGGACAAACATAATCCAGTTTTCCAGCTGGTATTTTTTATTTGCATGGCCCACTGCCAACTGTCATTTCCTCAGTCACAGTGGAATGGGAAACAAGCTCTTGCTGCATATACATACCCTCTTCTATTTGTACTTTGCCCCAGGAACAAACTAATTGCTGCTGTAAAACACTGTTTGTACCTTACCCAGAATTCCTCTAGGAACCCTGGGAGAGAGGGATATGAAATCATGCCAGCTGGCCCTTTGGCTTTGACTAGGCAATTAATAGGTGGCTGCCAATTACCTGTTCACACTGGAACTTTTAAGAAAGAAAAAGTTTACAGAAATGTAAATTAGATTCAACATCCACTGCTCATACTGATCACTCTTTGCTTCATGGATCTTAAACACTATAGTTGGAAAGGAATGAATATGTCTTGTCATCTGTCTCTCTGCCAATGCAGCTTTAGTTTGCTGTTATATATTCACTGGGTGCTGTCTATCCTGGTCAGGTTTTGAATGATAACTTTCCCACTTTTTTTTTTTTTTTGTTTGTTTGTTTGTTTTGGTTTTTTTTGTTTTTTTTGTTTTGTTAGAAATCTAATCAAGAGTTGAACAGATTCCTTTTTCTTGAAGTTTTTGTTTGTTAATTTTTTTTTTTTCCACAGTCAGCCTAAATGTTCCTTCTGTTTGTTTATCCTCATGCTTCAAAACATTCCTCCTTCATGGCTTTGATTTTTATTCCCTTTCTACCTGCTGCCCTTCGCAGTCAGAGGTTTCAGTATTCTATTAAGTGAACTTGCACTTATCCTTTCACCCTGTTGCAAAATAATCATGCTTTCTTTCACCAACACTTATGTTTATACCGTAATTCACAAAAGAAATTTCTGAAATTTCTGAAAAGCTCTTTTACATATAGACATCTGAACTTGTATTATTTATTGTTACTAAGATGGACTCAGGAACTTAATGTGTAACTGTATTCTAAAATACCAGATTTATTTAGATCATAATAGAAGCTTTAATTTGCAATAGATTAAATTATAAATTTGACTTATAATTTGTGAAATGGAAAATGGAGGTCACTTCCTCATAATAAGGTATCCCAGATAAGGTATCCCAGAGTCATCAGCCATTTGATATCAAGTAGTGAATTAGTAAAGACTCTTTTTCTCAAAATTCTGAAATATTTAAATCATCTTAGGATCCAATCTGGTTCCTGGTTTTGTATAAAGTTCTAAAGGCCTGAAACTGCATTATAGAGTTTCCTTATGTGGAGTCCTTATCTGAGCTGACTGTGAGGTGCTGAATAAATAATAGAGAAATTCTGCTTCTATCAGAATTGTAATGGCGAGAGTGAAATCCCTGAGTGGTAGGAAACAGACACTTAGTATTTCTGATTTGGTTGACAAAACACTCTCCAGAGACTTGCCATCTTGCAAGCAGTGATTGCACAGGTTAATCAATATAAATTCTTTCTGACTTTTCAGGTATTTTTAGAAGGAAGAAAAAGAAAAACATTTGCAGGATAATCAATTTTGTCAATTACTTTAGACAGTCAGGAAGGCTGGTGTTTCACAAAGGATTGCACTCTTTCAGATCAGCTGTTCTCAGAAGGCCAAGACAACCAGTAAGAAACTATCTTAAATAATGTACAATTCTTATTATTTGTCCAAGAAAGAAAACTTCAGTTTGAAACAAGTCAAGAAAATGTCTTCTGGTGTAATCAAGGAAATTGGCAGTCTGTAATAAAACTTGCAGAGCCTGATAATCTAGTAAAACAGAGCTAAAGAAGAGAATAAATCTTATCAATGTGTCTGGGAAAGAAGGATTGTAAGAACATGAGGTAGTGAGAAATAGTAATAGATATTCTACACACTAGAGTATACATAAAAAAGTTATCAGTAAATTTGTGTTTGTAATTAAGAGGAAATATTAACTAACAGCAGGGTTATTGAAAATTACAATGGAAGTCTAATATACTGGTGAACAGGAGTATAAGTGTTTTGGGAATAGCTGATGTCCAGAAGGAGGAACTGTATATAAGGTTGCATACAGTCTTATCAAGTGGTAAGGGCTGACTGACTGCAAGGTAAATTAGAGAATCACAGAACAGATGAGACTGAGTGATGTCTGAAGGTCATCTGTCTAATGAGCATGCTCAATTGGTCATGGTCAGAGAGCGCTGCCGTGCACTCTGTCCAGATGACTTTTGTAGATTTCAAAAGGCAGATACTCTCTGGGCAACTTGTTCTCATGCTCAGTCAACGCCACAGTAAAAGGCGTTACCTCACGTTTAGCACAGAGGGCTTCAGTTTGTGTCCTCTTTTCCAGTTATTGCTACACAACAAGATACCATAGGTACTGACAGACATTGACTACTCAGTCACTGTGTTTTACAAAAACATTATTTCAAAGCTTAAGTTTCAGATATCCTAAACCCTTTCTTTATCCTAACTGCTTTTTTTTATGTTTTTTCTTTGCAATAGCAAAGATGGTTTAGCCCCCAGTGCAGTCCTGAAGTGCTCTTGTGCTCTTTCATAGAAGCTGGAACAAAGCTTCTTTTGAAATACCAACCAGATAACCTTGACAATAAATAGCTGCTCACCTTGAAGTTTTATGTAAGCATATGAAGCCTTAGCATATGCAGACTTTCTGGGCATTGAATTGACAGGTGTCTGATTATTTAGTTAAAAATGGCAGTTGCTCTAAGAGTCAGCACAGTGATGTCTTGTGCTTTACAGGCTGCTATCACACTGTGAATGAAGCATTTGTGCCTCATCTGAGGTACTATACTTTTTAGGGATGACAGTTTGAGTTAGCTGATCAAATTTACTAGTTTAAGTCAGTAATTTATGCCTCTATCTAAATAATAAACTTCTCTAATAATCTCTAATCCTCTATTTATAATAGTATCTATCTCTAGTAATCTAAAAAGATGGCATAAAACCCCATTTGCTAAAATTATTTGTTTTAATATGAAGATTGTAAGTTGATATCCATACCTACTCCTTTTGTCCTCTGAAAAAATTTCCTTCCAGCATCTTTTTGCTTAGCAAAAACTTGGTAAGCTTGTCATTCTTAAATACAATATCTTTAAGCAAAAAAGTAGAATTTAAATCATCTTCTTATGTTTACATATTCAAATCTTAGGAAGATTAACTAACATTATCTTTAAAACACTCTTAGAATTATATTTTGCTCACTCTACATTTGTACTTATATATCCCACCAGATAAGAGATATACTGAGTGTCAGCAATGCAATTATGAAGTAGACTGGATAAAAACCTGATTGCTATAACAAATATGCTTCTGAACAGAGATAGTTCATTTCATATTTAATGCAGAGATTTATAAATGTAGTTTATGATTGACTTAAGAAGACATAAAGTAGTGGATAGGAATTAAGCCATTGTACATCATAAATACATATTAAAAAATACAATTTTAAGAAAAGGTTCCTGTATTCAGTCATTATTTGGTAATACTTAGTAACAATGAAGCACTGAAATTATGTTGTCTTTAGAAACAGTGTTGAAATCGATGGATTTTTCATTATTTCTTGCTATATAGCCTTATAAATAAAGAAACTCTATACAAGAAAAATTTGTATAAAAAGCTTTGACTTCTACTAGTGATTCTAAACATGAAAAAGATTAAGTAAAAAATGGCAAGCTTAAAATTATGTTAGGCAGAATTTTGAATCAAAAAGATCATATTCAGATGGACAGATATATACATATGTGATTATAGTCATATATTACAGTACTTTATATATTTATATGTAAAAACATTCATCTGTAATTATGTGCTTGTTTTAGGAATTGCTGTACACATCCCACAGTTTCCAAAGAGCATGGTAGCATGCTGATTGTGTTATCCCAAAGCTAAATTGACACTTCTGTATCTCTCCTAAATTATCTAGTTAAATTCTTAATAATACACAATATAAAAATTTAACAGTAAATAAAAATGATTTCACATCACTTTTCTTTTGTAGATATTTTCTGGTAGTTGTTATTTCCCCAAAGGTCAACAATCTTTATACAAAAACAAATATACAAAGGTATGAAATACCTGTTCATTTCTATATGAACAATGCATTCAAAGGCTTGTATCCCAATCTCTACTTTGGAATGGAAAATTTATTAACTTAACTACTAATGTCATAGAAAAAGAAAATTGTATATTTATGTAAATATTCATGTGTCTGCGTACCCATAATATACCTAAATATTAATAAGTATGATATATACACACATGAAATACAGATGCAAAAATAGAAATAGAGGAATATAAGGGTACATATACACACACAAATATATGTTTATATAAAATATATTTATTTACATAAACATAAATATATTAAATATATATGTCTATATATGTTAAGGTATTTTTTGTCTGTCTGTCTGTCTGTCTATCTATCTATCTATCTATCTATCTATCTATCTATCTATCTACCTATCTATCTGTCTCCTAGGATGCTATAGGTGATAGAGAACAGAGCAAGGTAAATGAGGATATGAAAAGGGAAGAGATGACCTTCAAACTTTTATGCCTTGAAGACCTCCTAAGAGCTGAGTGCTTATAGCATATGTACAGTATGCACTTCTATTGAAGTTTCTATTGAAATTTCCTTCTGCTATCTATAACTTTGATGTGCACAGTTGTATATGGGTGATTTTATTCCAATTTTGTGTATGGTTTCAAATCTTCTCATGAGAGTGTAAAACTGCCTTGACTATTTATGTTCTAACATCTCTTGTAAAGTCCTCCTATTTGTATTCCACCTTTTTCCTCCTCACTGATGTGAATAATTGTTCTTTGGTCTACTGAATCACAGCTCTAGTTTCAGTTGAATGGTACCCGTAAACGTTTGGAAAATATAATTACTCATTGAAAGTAAGCACAATACCAGAATGGTCCTCTGCTCAGCGGAGGAAAAAAAAAATCAAAGCTTAAAAGTGACTAAGTCCATGCTTTATCACATAATGGCCTAGTTTTCTGCTCAGTGTGGACAACATAATCTGCTAAAGCAAGAAATAATTCCGTCATCAGAAGGAATAATCTCTTCGATTACTTTATTAACTCTTACTATTTCCTTAGAAATAAGATAATTAATTAATGTATATTTGACTGAAGCCTTTAAGATGTGCCTCTTCAATTGCACACAAAATGTCAATACATTTAAAATCTGTGCTATCTTTGTATTTCTCCATAGAAAATATCTCCTCCTCATGCCAGGTAATCAAGATGCAGTCAAATTTTTGGTGATTATTACCCTGCAATTAAAACAAAATGCAGTCAGGTACCTCACAAAGAAAACCTGGTGCTTTTCAGAGCCTCTGGATGCAAAGCAGCATATTCTTTGCTTCAGTACTCTACTTTTATGAAAACCAGTGCTCTTCCAGAGACATTTGCTGTGAACATGCTTGGAGTTATAATTTAGTTTTCCTATAGGAGGGGAAAAATAAAAGCTATTATTAATGACAGAGATGAAGGTATTGAGCGAACCACTGGCAAATCTGCAGGTGACGTCGTCCTGAGTGGTGCAGTCAACACACTTGAAGGATGGGATTTCCTCTAGAAGGCCCTGTAAAAACTCGATAAGCAGGCCCATGGGAATCTCATGAGGTTTTACAAGACCAAGTCCTGGCGCTGCACTTGGGTTGGGGCAGCCCCCGGTATCAGTACCGGCTGGGAATGAACAGATGGAGAGCAGCCCTGGGGAGAAGGACTTGGGGGTGTTGGGGATGAGAGGCTGGACATGACCCAGCCATGGGCACTCCCCGCCCAGAAAGCCAAAAGTGTCCTGGGCTGCATCCAAAGCAGCGTGGGCAGCAGGGGAGGGAGGGGATTCTGCCCTTCTGCTCTGCTCTGCTGAGACCCCACCTGCAACCCTACATCCAGCCCTGGGGTCACAGCACAGGAAGGACATGGAACTGTTGGAGTGGGTCCAGAGGAGGCCACCAAGATTATTAGACGGATAGAGCATCTCTCCTGTGAGGCTATTCTATAATTCTATGATAACATTCAAATCAAAAGGCAATTTTAACTTTTTTTCCTGTGATTCGTGCATTCCTTCAGGCCTAAGGGACTAATTAAAAGCATTAAGGCAGCTCTAAAAAAAGACAATGTAAGAAATTATTCCTATTAAGAAAGACTGTATGACTTTTACATGCAAGAAAAGGATCAAAATCAAGAAATAAAAGCATCCATTATGTAGAAAAAACTATTACTTAGCTTCTTATGATATAAAGATACTATAAAAATTGATCATTAGTTAGAATGAAGGATTGTATATGATGAACAATTGAGTAAAGCAAGGGGTTTGAGTCTTCATACCAAACCATGGACAAAAATTGTCCTGGTAATACAATCTGTATTTACACAAAGCTTTTTTTTGCCTAATGCTGAAAACTTAATGTAAAAAGCTTAATGTAAAAAAGTTCATGAGGAAATGAACACTGTGCAATTTTCTCCTGAATGGCTTGTTAAAATATCTTCTATTTGTGTATACTTTTCTGTTGCAATTATTTATGTGTTTCTGTACACATAAACCTAATATACTTATCCTGTACTTTGTCATGTGCAGTTCTTATCAATATGCTGAACAAGTAACAGTGCATGCTTTTTCTTATTTCACTTTTTCATGTGACCTTTACTTGCTATATTGTACTCTTCATCCTCTTCCCCTCTATTTTTTAAAGATGCTGGCTTCTTATAGACCTCCCTGTGCTGACAATGTTAAATAATACTGAATGTATTTTAGTAGCAGTATTTGGCTAGATGGATTCTCTCTTCATGGAGCTCAACTTCTCAACTAGTAAAAGTGAAATGTTGCTATAATGCCCCAAATAAATTTCACCAAGTTAAAAAATATAGATAAAGCTCCTCCATTTCGATTATTTTGTGATATCTTCATGATGTGTGCAGTCTGCTGTCTTAAAATCAGAGTTCATTTCTAGTACAATAACGCAAAGTGTAATTTAGTAACTTTCATAAAATGTGACTATATGCAGATACAATGAAAAAAATCATCAAAATTTTACTGGCTTTACAATGATATGTTTTACACTGAATGTCTATTGTTGGTGAAGTTGTTGACATAGTTCTCTCTAAAGTTTTCATAGTGGTGATTTTTGGGTGGTGATGTAAACTTCTGGGGTGAGCAAGTTGATTTTGGTCATGTTCAAAAATTGGTTTTGAAATTCTAAATCTTAATTTACTATGGGTCTGAAATTTGTCTTTTAAAGCAAATAAGGAAATGGCTTTGGGGAAATCAGGCAGAGGACTTATGGCAATTCATGCTTTCATCAGTGAAGTGCACAAGAAGTGCTCTACCGGCAATTTTTTTAAATTACTTGCCAGTTAGCAAACAGAGAGGTAAGTGTACTTTTGGTCCACCAAATCCACTCTTCAAGTAGATTTTTCACTGGTGGCCTGGATCACATTTCCAAAAATATTCATGTAATCTCAAATATTTTCTGTAAATGTAGTATTCCATGCAAGTAATTTTGGCCTATAAAAAGCTGGAGAAACACTTTAATATCTGAATTCAAACATGGAGCAGCCAGAAGGTATAGTAACCTGTAATTTCGTTCACCTGGAGACAGACTATTTCCTTGCTCTAGACTGAATATACTCAAAAATCTTTCTGCTGGCCTATTTACATTTACTATTGTACTAAATTATGTTTGACTAGCTAATTCCAGCCTGTAGAGTAGCATTCTGATGATTATATATACCTGCAGCTATTGACTGCTGATAAAGTATAGGGTATGGAGTTATCAAATCTTTGTTGCACACTTCAGGATACAGTGTGCTTTTTGTTTAGTCGGTTTTGACACAATTAAAAATACTCTTCAATTAAAGGTTTCTTGTGAAGATTATTCTGTTCACTTTAAGCATTTAAAAATGCAACAGAAATTTAAGGATCTCTGCTGCTGCTATTAAAAATTATTTTAGCCAAAAATATGTCATGAAAAAGATCAAATATAAAGAGAAAAATTAGTCCATCCTTAGTTCCCAATCAAAATAAAAACAAGAGGGAAAATAAACCTGACGAACTCCTTAGTTTAATAAATCTGTTAAAAGCAATTAAACCTTACTTTTCTCAAACTCTTATTTTAGTAATATTCTAGTACTTTTCATTTTAGTAATAATTAGTACAACTAAAGTAACCAGTAAAATGGCTCTCTGTGCAACCTCTTTCCAGTATTTGATACTACTTTGGGTAAACAGTTGTTGTTGGTTTTGTAAAAGTCTCACTCAAGTAATTTTGTTGGTTTCTCTGTTCTTATGCTCTGAATTAATTCATTACTGATTTTCTCATTTACTTGTCAACTTTTTTTGGGTGGAAATGCCTGTAGATTTTTTGTCACAGAGGTTTAGGTGATTGTAAGATATATGAATGTGAAGGGTTAAGTGTTTAC
>VYXD01000793.1:288484-308208 GCA_013397195.1 Hylia prasina | reverse complement strand
TTATTATTAGTTGAGGATTAATAATAAAGTGTGTCTGTCACAATCTTATTTTTGTCCATGTTCTCATTTAAATCCATACTTTTTCCTCTAAGGATGTGAACTGAGAATGAATCTATCAGAAATCATCCCCCAAATTACAAAACCCGTAACAGGTGTTTTATGAAGTGTTTACAATGTTACACCTTTTCCATCTATAAATGCCATGCACCATGCCAGAACACTGTAGAGCCTTCCTTTCCTCTGTCCTGTAAAACAAAAGAAACAGACAGCTTCTGTATAATTTTCCTTTCTCTATCCGTGATAAGTACAGATGGTAAAAGGCACAGAAAGGATAATAAACCTACTTGATACAATACAAAACAGAAATGCAATCAGCATATTGAGTGTTCTGCAGTTGCTGTGATTAGCTTGTGTAGTATACCATAACTCCTTTGATGGCACTTGAAGTCCTTGCTCAGGGTAGAATTATTAACTGAGACCTTTGTTCACACAGCAGCTGTCTGGGAAAATCTCCCCACACTACATAGGCCTCAGCCTTTCACCATGGGTTTGTGATGCAGTTAGAATAGTAAAGAATGAACCCTTTTTTTTTTTTTTTTCCCCAACAGTAAAATATACCATACAATAATGACAATTGACATTCAGTGACAATATTTGTACACTACCTAACAAGACTGGTAATGCACCACCAGCTCACAGAAATACTTTAATTACTGACAGTCCTGCCTTCCTCTCTAGAGGTTGAAATCCTTTCCTGCTGACTGCCAGGAAAATAAAAAATACTGTGGACTAGAAGCTAGCATATTAAAGTTCAGACTGGAAGAGTGTACCTAGGAAGAGTAGAGAACACAGCTAAGAGAAGCAACTGTGTCACCCTGGAGATTTAATGGAAAATATTTGTGCCAAGAAAGATGGCATCAAGTGTCCATTAAATACTGCAGAGAGCGCAAAAGAGAAGTAAAAGAAAGCAGATACTAATGGCCAAAGATTTAATACATTTTTCTGACAATTAAGTGGGGGTTTTTTTATTTCTGAACAAATGTACTACTATCTTATGCATTCTCTCACACTTTCTTGCCTCTTTCTCATCTTCTTCTTGTTGAGACCGTTTCTCAGTCAAATGTGCAGGAGTTCAGGAGTGTTATTATGCCACCAGCTTCCTGTAAAACCCTAAGGCACAATACTAATTTTTGTTAAACACTGAATAATGTATAATCTATGATAGACCAGCCATAAAAATAGTGTATTATTAATTTTCATGAGCAGTAAAACACATGAAGCATGGGGTTGGAACTAGATTATATTTAAGGTCTCTTTCAATTCAAGTCATCCAATTATTATAAGAAACTCATACTTTCACTGGCACCACCTCCTAAATTCTAGTAAAATGGTAGGAATTCAAATGCCTAAAATCCTTCTGGCTTTATTAATAAAGGTTTATGGTTTCAAACTTAATTTTGATTTTTGTTACCTTGTACTCTTTATACTTTCAGAAGAAAGACTTTAGGTGTCCTTGAAGAAACATAATAAACAGTGGGAAGCCAGGAAAAGAAAACATAATATTTTACTGGCAAGTAAGTCTGTGTAAAAATAGTTATTTCAGAGTGCAAAAACCTTCCTACCTAGTGCAAGAATGAAAGTGGTGTATGTTTTCTCTTTCAGTGCTTTTGACACTTTCTAGTTTTATGCCCTTTTCATAGACTGCTAGAATATTCATCTGTCTTAATTTCTCTTTCAAAGAAACTAGCTAAGAAACTTCTGTCATTTGAAAAGCAGTACATCACTTTCAATCTG
Organism: Hylia prasina; assembly: GCA_013397195.1. Lineage (NCBI taxonomy): Eukaryota > Metazoa > Chordata > Aves > Passeriformes > Sylviidae > Hylia > Hylia prasina. The sequence continues at coordinate 306,414 of VYXD01000793.1, read as the reverse complement.
TAGCTAATACACTCTTTGAGCAGCATGCCAGTGAAGGATGGCTGACTCTGAGGAAGGCTTCATTTAACCTCATCCATTTTTCAGGGAAAATGTCTGGTGATTATATAAGCTGCTATCAGCATTAATACCCAGATAGATAAACACAGTTTTAGACAAGGTTATAATTTCTCAGTTTCCTCTTTGCAGTGGCTGATTAAGGTGGAATATTTGTGCTTCATATCTGCATTTTCTTACTTCTAAATGTTCTCTTGACTCAGAAATATTCTGATTCATACTATGAGTCTAATGTTTTCTTTTTTTCCACTTATGTAAAGGTTGACAACTCATGGGGGAAAAAAAAGCCACTAAGAATTAGGAACACCCCTGAGTTGTTTTAATGTACATACAGTGCTTAGACTAATTCCTGGTTTGAGATGTCCTTTAAACATTGACAGTCAAGAGCTCACGTTTGCCAAAAGCCAAGACATACAAAACCCCTTTGAAATGTTTAAAATTTCTACTTAAATACATGTCTATAAAACCCAACAATTTTGCCATTCAGAAAACTTTAAACTTGATTTGGTTTGTCACTGTAGAATTTTCTCCCTTGGTAGCGCACTCTTGCTTTGGCTGACTCTGTAACACAACAAACTTTCCAACACTAGGGCAGAGGTTTCTCAGAAGCTGATTTTCACACTATTACTCTGTCTTGCTGTCATGCCTTGGGAAAGCTGACCTGAAGCAGAGACTGGACAGAGCTAGAGAATAAAGTAGGTATTTATTGAAAGGCCTCCAGGATCTAGCTTGGGTGGGACAGGAGCCTGACCGGGGCTACACACCCAGGGTGGACTAAGAATGGTCACAAAATGAACAACTGGTCATGAGATCTTACATTTCTATAAGTTTGGGTCCATTTGCATAAAGGGGTTTAATTGTCCAATTACAGCTTCATGTTGTGAGGTCTTGTCCTTTTTGGTTTTTCTCTTCAGTCCGCTGTTATTTATGCTGTTGGACTGAAAGTTGTCCTTGGTCCTCAGCAGGAAAAGAACTTGTTTTGTCTACCTACTCTCTGAAGAGAGTTTACTAACACTTGATATGAGGCTCAGAACTACACCTAAGCAGCACAGAATCTGAAAATATGAAAGCTAAAGCTTAAGGCATCAGCTGTACCTTGATAACTTTAGATCTTCATGTCTTAAACACTTCCAGTCTAAATACAGAGGACTTAATTCCTTGCAGAATTGTCCATTAATTCCATGACTGAAAAGCTTCAGTGTATCAACCAGGTAGTAAGCAACCTAAAAGCAGTGGTTATCATTACATTTTAAAAATGTCCAAACACAAGTTATACAATAGCAGTGAGAAAAGCAAGACTTGATGACACAACACAGTTTTTTATCTTTATCTTGAAGCTTTGATTGCAACCCATTCCACCTTTTTTTGTACTGTGGCCAGCTATGAAGGGCTTCAAGGTGAATATGTTACAGCCATGTTTACTCTGCAGGAGCCCATGCCTGGCCCTTTAGCAATTTTGAAGGGCAAAAACATTTCCATTGGAATTTTGATATGAGCATGGAAGAAGTGCCTTAGAATCTACTGTGCAGAATTGTAGCAGGACACACAGAGGAAGAAAGGAAAGAGCAGTCATTTTAAATATGAAATCCCACTTTTGATGACAAAATAACTTAATGAAGCAACCTTTTATCTTACAAATTTTAGCTTTAGGGAGTAAGGATTTAGACAGCTATGAAAATGTGCATTTATTAATTCAAGTTCTAAATCATTCTAAGTAAATTTCAGCTTTGACAGTTGTCTTATCACACTAATTTAATATTCAGACTAATATAAAATCTTACAACCATGGTACCTTTCCTTACTCTTGTCATGGTTTGACACTGGCCAGGCATCCATGAAAGCCACTCACTCACCCTCCCTTGACACAGCTGGGCAGAGGAGACAAAAAATTAACTAAAGGTACATGAGTTAAGGACAGGGAGAAAACACTCCAAGGACAGAACAGGCTCAGCTTAGAAGTACACAGTGAATTTATCACTAACAGAGTCAGAAGAGGATAATGAGAAGAAAAACAAGCTCTTAAAAGCACCCTTTTCCCCCAGCCCCTCCCTCCTTACCAGCTCATGGAGACAGGGCTGGGGGGTTTGGTTAGTTTATCACCCAAAATTTTTTTCTACTGCTCTGGCAGAGGAGTCCTTCCCCGGTGAGACCATGAGGTCTCCCCCACGGGAGACAGTTCTCCATGAGCTTCTCTGGCACAGGTCCACTCTCACGAGCAGGTATTCCTAGCTTCCATCGTGGGCTCCTACAGGTCAGTCAAACACTTCCCGTATAATTTTGTGGAGCCTCAAATATTCATATTTGTTTTAGCATGATTCTAAGCCTTTCATCAGCAGAGTAACTTGTCATGTCACACATACACAAGCCTTTTTATTTTATTTATGGCAGTATTGGCTTGTGCTGGTGAACTTTTGGCTGCAGTTTCATATCCAAAAGGTCAAGCTGGTAAAACGTGTCCCTTCATAGTGTCTCTTTAAAACTGTCACACAATCACAGAATTACAGAGTGAGAGGAGTTGGAAGAGAGCTCTGGAGGTCATCTAGTCCAACCCCCTTGATAAAACCAGTTCACCCAGAGCAAATTGCACAGGATCATGTCCAGGCTGGGCTTGAATACCTCCAGAGAAGGAGAGTCCACAACTTCTCTGTGGAGCCTGTTACAGTGCTGTGTCACTCTTGGTACCTCATAGTCATATGGAACTTCGTGTGGTTTGGGTTGTGTCTGTTGACTTAAAGAACCATTTGATTAAACAGCTGTCCCAAATACAGTCTTGAATTCTAACATATGTACCTGCTTTAAAAATCAGTTCAGAAGAATACTAAGGCATTTTCATGGGGTTTTTTATCTCCTCCTACTTTAATTTCTTCTCACAGGAAGCTACATGATACACACAGTGAATGTCCATCCTAATCATGGCTTATTATCCCTGAACATTATTAATAGTTACAAATATTATAATTGTATTCAAGTCATTCCACATGGTGTCTTAAGATTACATAGAAGTAGCATTCCCAAAATTACATGATTTCTATTCCATACCTAAAGATTCTTTTCCAGCCACAGAAGATATTTCAGAACTTAATTTAACAACAAGTTAAACAAATGAAATCATATTATAGATGCATTATTCCATGTAATTAAACAATAATGCCAATAATTAGATTTCAATTTGATCCTAAGAGAATTATCACATTTGCTTAGGCAGAAAAATGCAGAGTTCCTTTGGATCTTAATGTAGTATTCTGCAAGCATTATAAATCAAAGTAATATGAAATATTCAAACTATGCAATGTAATACAAAGGTGAAACTCTACTGTTGTGCCGCATTTTGCAATTTCCTGTCAATTCATCAATTTTAACATTACAGACAAACCAGAGCATTATATCTATTAAATATCTGTGAAAAAGAAATTAATTATAATAAGGATAAGAACGAATGTCTACTTAACATATGCTGACACATTACAAAAGACAAAGAGAGTAGACTGGAAATCTGTATGAAGTGACATTTTCTTCTGGGTTCTTATTACATATTATAAATTATGAGGAAGGCTTGGCTACAAAAATGTCACATTATCAAGGTTTGATTGTTTTTCTTGAAGGTATATTTTTTCTTCTCCCTTTCTAAAGAATTACCAACTTCTTAATTAATTACCACTAGTCTAAAAACATAGTTTTAAAGCTAGGTGGTAAGGGTTTACACGCTTTTCCAACATTTAGCAGGTTACCAGCCATCCAGCACATAATTAACTGCTTCTTCAACTACTATTAACAGCACCTGGCTTTTTCAGACAGACACTAGGGCATGATTTAGATAACTAAGTGCACCTTCCTGGAACTGCTGAGAAGCAGGCTCAGGAACAAGTACCACAATTTAGGTAGAACAAGAATAGATTAAGAGGGGGGAGAAAACAATAGCAGCAGACAGAAAGTAACAAGAATTTCAATAATTAAAGGCTGAATTCTTCATATATTTAGACAGAGGGAAATGAAAAGGTATTAAGCTTGCCACAAAAGGCGTAAAAAGCCATTTTGAACCTAGTATATTTAATGATATGTGAACAATGCAGGGACTTTTAGAACACAAACTGATCTGGGTTTGTTATAATTATGGGGAGGTTATGCAAATTGTTTACTCTAGCTGGTAATTGCATCCTTTTTGAAGAGCTTTGTACATTGCCTTCTATTTCATATTAGTGAGTACTAATGTGACTTCTGCAACTGTCTATGTCATTAATTTTTCAAACTCTGCAGAGTATGCAGGAAACTTACATTCCCATGACAAGCCATGTTGCTGTTGTTATTCAGTGATACCAAAAACAGCCAAAAGAGAGAAGAGCAAAGAAAATAAACAGCACTTCAGTCTAAGGAACTCCTGCCCCAAACTGTTAATAGACAGACAGGATCTGCTAGGAAGTCAGAGTCCAATGCAAGAAATTTTCATTGAGAAGCTGTTGTTAAAAAAGAGATTCAAAAGTGCCAGATCTACCAGTGGGACAGCAAACACCTCAACCATACAGTCCAACAAAAAAGGAAGGAGAGGAGAGGGAGGGAGGAACAGAACTGGATATTGAGATATTTAAAGGAGGTGGAAGATATTTCATGTGAGATCATCTGAAGAAAAGGGGGGAAACACTCATGGTGGGAAATTAAAGGGCTCTGAAGAGGAAGAACTAATCCTGTGAGGAGCAAAAAAAAGACAAGAGTTAAGAGTTCTTTGGGGGAAATGCTGAAACTCAAGAAGTTGAGGAAGTAGATTATTTCCTCTGGCAAAAGCAATGTAGAGGAGGAGGAACCTGAGACAAAGTGCTGCAGAGCAGACCACTGCAGAAGCATGTCCTCTGCAGTAGGGACCTGCAGGAAGTTTTGAACAGCAGGGCACCACAGAGACACCACTCCTGTGGTGCTCCCCTCCCTGAGGTTCCAGGTGAGGGACCTTCACAGGGCCTTCATGGACCTATGGAGCTTGGCAGCAATGAGCTGAGGTCCTCCCCACATCAATCTCCACACCCTTCTCTCTCACACACCCTACAGCTGTCTATTTTGGCTGTTTTCGCTTGCACTTTCTGGGACATGCCAGTGTCCCTACAACTCATTATAAAGAGATGACTGTGAATTTGTTCTGTTACATCAATTCCACCTCCAAAGAAATAAATAGGAATATACAACTCAATACCATGAAAAGTAGCCTTGATCTAGTGCGACCAGTGCATCAAAGTAATTCCTGACGTCATCAAAAGAGATATTCTGGTTACAGAAAGCCTTACACATTGTGCAGAATAAGAAGAAATAATTCACCTAGAAGGGGAATTACATTTCTGAAGTTGTGTAACAGCAAACATAAAAGAGGCACAGAGAATAGCTAAGGTTCAGTGTCAGATTTTCATCTCTTTGGTGTCCAATGTTCTGTTACATTAGACTGAAGTATTTGGATATTTTGTGTGACAATCATTTCAGTTTATATTGACTTTAATCCAACTACTAAAAATAGAATAGCACATCAAATCAACTTACAAAGCTGTTAATTAAAAGCCCCATCAAATAGAGACTTAAAAAGGTCAAATATTGCACTTCTTAATTATTCTTTGCAAAATATTTATAACATCAATGTGAATTTTGTTTACATAATGGATGAACAACTAAACATACTGTACAACAATGAAAATTAAATTTAAGATTTTCAGAGTATTTTTCTCTGTGAAGCAGAGATTAATATTTTACACCATGAACATTTTGGTGCAAAGCTAAGACTCACAACTCAATGCAACATCTAGCAGCTATACTAATATGCAAGGGCATTCCTAGACATGTTATATCAAATAGCTGAAAAATAACATTTTTTTAGAAAGCAGTTTTCTGATATAGCCAAAATCCCAAACGTGGGAGAAAATCTTGATGATACAGAGCTTCACTGACTAGCAGGTTGAAACTCCAGACAGCACAGGATATTGATAAAGCTACATAGCTGCATGCGGTTTTATGTTTGCACAATAGCAGAGTGTGAAACACAATTGTGTGTAACTCCTGCAAGAATGTCTGACTGCTGCACAGCTGATGGTACCTTTTGGTCTTTTGTAAAATATAAGGGTCACCAGCACTAGAGGAAATTAAAAGAAGATTATTTCAGTAGGACTTTTTTCACTGTTAATTATATCTACTTTTTATATCTACATTGTATCTACTTATGTAAAACTTTTTCTCTCTGAATGTTTTGGGTCTTCTGCCAGCGCACTACCCACTGATATGCAGCACAAATAATTTTTACATTCCCTGAATTACTACAATTATATATTTTTTAAAATTTATTTTCATCTGCAAAAACAGTTCTCTAAACTGAGAGTCTTAAAAGTCAGTAAGGATACATCTCATCTTTGAAGTACATAAGGAATACAAAATTTTCCAGAAGCTTCTCTTTTCCTTATTCTCTCCTTTCCTTTTGCAGTTGATAGGGTTTGAAAACTTAATTATTTTGGAAAGTTGATTACTTTTCCTTACAAGTAATGACAAGTGATCCAGAACTAAGGAAGTTGAAAGATTCACTATTTCTTATCCAATCTACACAAAAATATCGGTATTTTTAATTGATAGGTTTAATCTACCATAGTTATTGCTAACTTAACTTTATGATGTACAATTTAGGTTAATAATGACACAAGCAAAGTGACATCTCCCAGTGTGCCATCATTAAAACTAAAATGCCCAGGGGCCAGAATGTGTTCGAGACAAAGGTATGTTTGGTCCTACTAGGAATCAGTAAAACAAAGCACAGAAAATAGGAAATCAGTGTGGTGTGGCCGTACCCAGATTACAGATAATAAACCTGGTAATTATGAACTACAAAGTGAAAAAAATCATCTCCATTTGTAAGAAAACACAGTTCCATCAAAGCTAATAGCCTACAATGATACAAACTGCTTTTTAAAGTAACTGCTACAATAGAATTCTGCTAGTATTGAGTTGATGGAAATCTAGCAACTGTAGTTGCTCTCTCCAACTGAAAAATAGTGAAATGAATAATTTCATAATGAATTCATTCATTATGAAATTATTTTCATATGAATTGCTTTCCTGTTTCCTTAGAGAAATGTATCATTTTTATTCTCTGAAATTACTTTGAGCACTAACAGCTATCATAGTTTAATTAATTTCCAAGTAAACCCTTACATTGTAGGAGCTAAGATGCAAAGGAAGAAAAATGTGTTTCTGGGCATTAAGTGGTGCCCAAATGCAAGTCATCTTCCTTCTCTTCATGCCTGTATTAGCAGGCTCAACTACACAGCCAGAGTTCCAGCCCATAACTTTAACATCTTATCAGCTTGCAACTACTCCTCTGTCCTCACTAATGGCTTCAAGCACAGAAGAAAATTATACCTTCTGACAGCTTGGTCATGGTCCTATTACTCCTTTGTACTGCTTTTATTAAAAATTTCAGCAAACTTTTATGGGAGGTGGAGGGAAACAAGTTTTATTCTACAGCAATCCAATGAGTAAACTCAAATTGTTACCCTTCGGGATGGAAGAAATTCCCTCAGGCACCCTAGAACCCATACGAAGAATTAGTGTCTTAAAAGCTTTGTTGCAAGAGTTATTTTTTACAAAGACCAGCATTAAATGATAGCATTTTTCCTTTTTGTTACCCACCTGAAACCTCAGAGAAGACTGCTGCCTAAGCATCAACAACAATTTTCTTTAAAATTAATTTAATCTTTAATTTGTCTTAATGAAAGCTGATCAATAAGCAGTTGGCATACATTCAAAAAAAATTGAGTTGTTTCATTCAATATTGGTCAGAATGAATCATGTCAGTGAAAACTGCCCTTTTCACATTTATCTACAAAACAGTAAAAGATTGCAGGAAGGAAATCATGTGACATTTTATACCCATCATCTGAAAGGTACTAATAACCTTTGGGGCTGCTCTCTAACCAGGGTTCATCAATCCTAATCAACTTCAGCTCTAAGTTCCCCTCAGATGTGAACGGGCAAGAACAAGGGAAGGTTGGCTCAGCAAGAAAGATCTTGTAGGAAAAATGTCCGTATTTAAAATCAGCACTGCACTGACATGCTATAGTCTGTCATACAGACAGTGACATATTTGCAAAGAGACACCAAGGCTTGGCACATCCCAGGGGCACCTTGTTGCAGGAAGGGAGGTGAAGAGAGATCCTACTTCCTACTAACATAAAGTGTGAAACTACAATGCAAAATGTCCTAAAATGGGCAGGCAACAGAGAGCTAGACAACAGCAGTACTCGCGTGCATCTCTCAAAAAGTAGAAGCATTAGGCCACTTACTTCTGCCTGGGAGCTCTGGCAGCCTTTATTTATCTGTATCCCTATTTGACTTGAGGCAAAATGTTTCTGCACAACTTCTGATCTCAAAACAGCATAGTTAAGGTCATGATTATAAAAGGTCACACTTAATAGATTTTGAAATATGCATAGCATTCAACACTAGCGCAATTAAAAAGTGTCCAGTTCCAGAGATATTTCCAGCCCTACATCCAGAAGAAATGCCAGCAGTGTGAGTGAGGAGGACTAGGTAGTTTGCAGGACTTTTAATGCTAAAAGCACAAGAAAGAAACTGTAATTTAGAGATGTTTTGCAAACACAATTTGCCTTCCTGTTCAACCAGTTACTCTGGAAATATAAAGAGAAAGAAAACACAATGCAAAGATTTTTAAGAACCTCAATGTCTTGAGACTTTTAAAGATCATCTAACATAATTCATCTAAATAATTTCTAATTATTTCTCATATTATACAGCATCAAAACTTAAATCTCAAACTGGCTCTTGGAAATGAGCTTTTATCAAAATCCCCAGTCATAAATTGCCCAACTACACACATTCTCTGTACAGATAGTGCAGGGGAGAAAGTGAGAGCTAGAAATATTCTCCATTTTTTTTTTTTTTTTCACTGAAGTTGTATAGACTGTAGTATCTGTCATGCTTTCATGACATCATGACTGTTCATTTCCAGAGAGTTGTGCTAATGCCCAAATTACTACTCTACTAATGGAAAATCAGGTTCCTCTTTATCACAAACGACTTGAAGGAAAAAAGTCACGCTCACTTTACTTAAGGATGGCAATCTAAAAAGATTACAAGGTGATAAGAAATTCTTGGCAGATATAAAACATGAAAGATCTTCACAAATTGGCTTTAGTTAAAGCTGGCCTTTGGAGCATACTGTGCCTGATGTTCATCTCCCTTGAAAGTGTAACTGAGAGACTATTTTTTTTTTTTTATTAAGTACTTATCCAGTGAGACGCATCCTTTGTTGCACTATTTTTTTTTTTCCTGCACACAAATGACAGTCTACTCTGATTCTTTATCACTCCAAAGGGTCTGGCCAGCTTTTATTCTGACATTTCTTTGAAACTTCACAGACCCCTTAGCTGAGACCCATTTTCTGCCTGTGTTCTAGTGTAAACAGTATTCCAAACAAACTGAAGCTGTAAGCACATACATCACACATATCTGGGCTGGTTGATTGTGCACAAGTTTATAGTCACTTCAGCATATGGATTTAAATATGCTTCTCTTTCCATGTTTGTGTGCAGAAGTGCAAATATCTTTGTATATAAACACAACACAAAGGTAGTCTCAGAGAGGGGACTTCTGATGGATTAGGCTACATATAGGACGACTCCAGATAGGAGAATTCCTGGTAGCTGTCTAACCTACAACAAGTATTCAGGGAAATTACCTGGCCTGAAAACATTTGCAAATATGATATCTTCAGTGTATTACAGACATATTTGGCAATGGCTGAGCCACTGGAAAAAGAGTTGCTCTTGGCTTTGAAAATCAAAACATGAAACCCTCACATTCATGTATTAGCAATTAAACCTAGCATGGAGTAATTTCTATTTCCATGTCTCTAGCAAGCTCATTTGACATTCAGAAGAGTGTTAGGCTAGAGCCCTACAGTCAAAGTGTTTGTTCTGCCCTCAGGAGCACCAGCATGACAGTCCTCACACAGAACAGTCCTCTCAGCCACAACAGCTGAGCAGGCCCTCATCCTCTGGACTGCTAGGATAACCCTGATGGATGACCCCTGTACAACCACAAAACATAATTGTCTCCCTCTGCCCATTAGGATATTTAGCAACACACTGAAAACAGGGGGCATGCTACAGGGCATATTACAGCTTCATTTCTTCCAAAATTTTATGGTTTTATTATCTGTTTATATGTTTATTAGCTGTTCCATGATTCATTTTGCAAAGCAAGCATCAAATATATATGTTGATAATCCTTCTGGTCCTTACTACAGTCACTAATGATCACTATATGATTTATCATACATGTTATGCATAACATACAAAGATGATGGTAAAATAAATCTGTATCATATGTAGTAAAAACTTGGGTAAAAGCTGTGTTGTACAATTACAAAATTGTACAAACATTTTTCTTAAGTAAACTTTTAAAAATAAGATCACTTCAATTTCTTAGGGAACAGAGAATCTTACAAACAACACTTTTTTTACCTTGATTTCTTGTGATGATCATAAGTTGGGATTGTGAAGAAATTATTGAAGTTCTACTATTGTGTTTTAATATAGCTTCAAAGGAACATAAAATCTTCAAGGGAAAAAAAAAAAAGACAACAAAGAGGTGATATTAGCAAAGAGCTTCCCACAGTAAATGCCAAATCATAACAAGTCATCCATACAATAAAAAAACTAGGGCAACATCTGTGTAGGAGGTAGGAGGCAGTAACTCTGACCCTTTTTAGCTGCATGCTCCAGCACAAATGGCAAGGGCTCATGCTCCAGTGGCCACAAAGCACCCTCAGCTAGTGCACTCAGTTCTAAACAAAACATTCTGTGCCAATTTGGCCCTGTAAAAAATCTGACCACACAAAAACTGTCATGATACCTCAAATTTCCTGTTACATTTTATCTTTGTTCTGTCTGCTCTGTTGGGTTAACCTTATTTTGAAATCATTCAGACTGCCTACATTCATAAAAAAATTCACAGCAGGAGAAGAATAAAAATGTTGGGATATACACATTTTCATTCACTAAGCAAAGGAATTCTTGATGAATTTTAAAATCCAGTAGAAATCTGCCTTCTTTCTGTATCCAAATGAATTGTTAGAAAATTTTACTTAGTTCATAGGCAATTGTAAGCCAATTTGGTAACCATTTTCTATCATAAGTACTAAGAATCCCAGCATTCTTGAATGTAATTAAGCAGAACCCTGTCAATGGCTTTAAATAAAACATGTTATTTACTGTTGTTTTGAAAGCTGTTAATTTTCTTAAAATAATGCCACATGTGCTTATAGTCAGAAACACATATTAGAATGTTTTATGCTAACAAAAATGTAGATTACACAAAACAATAATCATAACTGATCTGGCAATTAGCAACAATGTTGCTAATTATATGACATCATATTTCTAAATCTTAGCTTCACTACTACAAAGACTGAGCCAAATTCCCACTCTGATTTGATACTTTTCTTCACATTCACAGTGGACATCATCTTTACCCCATAAAGACTATCAGGATAGATTTACATGATAGGAACAGTATTTCTACCTGAGGCTTTCTGTGATTTATTGATTCTTATAATTAAACTCTGTACCAACACTGTCAGTTGTTAGGGGGAAACTGATTCCCATTTCATATATGAAAACAAGGCTGATCTGTATTAATTAGGTCTATATAAATTTGCTTTTTGGTTGGGGTGTTTGAATCAGCAACAGATAACCTTTTCATTCATTAAATCGACCCAGCAATCACTGACACTGTTAATGAATGCACATTTTGCTTTTGTGGATACCTTGTAGCAATGCTTCATTATCCTTTAGAAGTCAAAGCAGTCATAGGCTCAGATGAGGGTTGTGAAAGAATGTCCTGGGTAATGGAACCAAAAAAGTGTGTATTCTATTTCATTTGTTGAAAGTAGTTGGGGAGATGACTTTCTTTATCTCTTGTAACTCCAGGAGGGAGGGGAGCGGATGCCTTCTGATAATGGCCCTGCCATTAAAACCAGGTGGGGCAGTGTTTCTTATCTCTTCCACCACCTTCAAACCCTCTGGGGGATATCTTCTGCTAGTGGGCCATTAAGGCTCACCAATGACATAACATGTTACATCATCCCATTGTGAGAGGCTCCACCCAGTGAGGGGGGGAGCCAACCGTTCCTACCTAGATAAAAACTGAGATCTAGGAACACAAGGTATCGGGTACCACCGGTCCATTCTCGCCATAACTGGACCCTTTTCTACAGGATCATCTCTACCCCAACAGAACCACATCTGCCACTCCAGGAGGACTTACTTTGGACTGCTTCCAACACTCTGACCAGCACGGTGTCAGGTTGTATTTCTGACTCTGTCAGGGTTTCTAGGATTTTTGTTTGTTTGTTTGCTTGGTTTTTTGTACTACTACATTTGTATTGTTAATATGCCTAGTAAAGAGCTGTTATTCCTATTCCAAAATCTGTGCCTGAAAGCCCTTAATTGCAAAACTATAATAATTTGGAGGGAGGGGGTTTACATTCTCCATTCCAAGGGTAACTTCAGCTTTTTCCCTAGTGGATACCTGTCTTCCCAAAGCAAAACAAAGAACAAGGTCTTAGGAAAATCAATTTGCAATATTGGTTATGAACTCAGCAAAAGCTTTTCAGACATTTCAGAAGTTACTGAAACAATAATGAGTAGAGGTAGAGTGATGCAATTCACAGGCATCTTAACAGTGTGTTAGTGAGGGATGAGTCCTTTTCACGTTGTATAGAGTACTAAACCTCTTGTCTTTGGACCATCCACAAATATTTCATCTATACCCACATTTAGGCACTTCTAATTTTTCCAGAGGAGCAAACAACTATTCCAGACATAAGTTCTCAGATAGGCACATGAAAGACAATTTTGGAGGCTAAGAGCTATTATGTAGACATTGATTCATTGTTCCATAGTAATTTAGGTATTCACAGAGAATAAGACCTGTCTTCAGTCTGAAAGCATGGTTAATATTTTTGTATATTTGCAATGTTAAGATAATTATCTTTCACCTTCAGCCCTGGAAGCAAGCCTGACTTGCAGCAACTGTTTCATCAGTCCAAATGTTTTTTAAAATATAGGTAGTTTTAGACAACATAAGCTAACTGTTTAGCAATTCCAATGCAGGAAGCAATTCATAGTTTATCTCAAACAACATTACGCTGAAATGAAAAGATTTCCACATAAGTGTTTTTGTTCTAGAAAAGCAGATCAAACTTATTACTAGTCCACTGCACCAGCAGAAAAACATCACATACAGAAACTACTCTTGCAAGAATTTTGTTGATAGCAACTTTGTAATTTCTAAGATTACTCACTTTCTTTTGGTTTTTCACCCATTTATCTATCCCATCAGCTTCCCTGTCTCACAGATTACTCTTGATTTCTTTCCCCTCCTATGTGGCGCCTCCAGCTCTGCTGGATATTTATCTGCAGGATATTTAATTTTAAAGTGGTATCACTTTAAAGATCAGGCAGCCTCTCTTATGCTGCCCCAGTACCAGCTTTAACATTCTATTATTGGGATGGTCTCAAAAGAACGTCTCAGCCTTATGGCACTCTGCCAAAAACCAAGAATGTTTCTGCCTTATGGCACTCTGCCAACAACCAAGAACGTTTCTGAAAACCGATGTCCTAAGCTAACACTTCTTCCTCCCTATGCCAAAATGAAACCATATTCTGCTGTGATGTGTGCAAAAATCCATTATTGCTTATGGAGGTAGCTAGGGTAAGTTCATTTTCATTTAGATGTATGAAAAATGCATCTTGTTGGTTTGTCTTTATGCATACGGATTCTTACATAATTTTGTTGTCTTGATGTTCCACTCATCCGCTCACAATATCCATTTCACTCAGTTGCCACAATTTATTTAAAATTAAATATAAGTTCTTTGAAGTAGAAGTTTTGGCTAGGAGTACAACTTTATTTAAGTTTTTAGACTTCACAACAACAGAGGGAAGGAAAAAGCATGTCATCTGACATACCAGATCTGTGTTGTTTTCTCGCAAGAAACATTGTTAAACTGATCACGAAATTCTGAATGTTTCTTGTGTTTTGATCTCAATGTTGTGAGTCTTCTGTTTGTCCTCTTTTCTGTGCTTATCTTTGATGACTTACCTTGGTCACCCTGTATCCAAAAACAGTAATTCACTCCTGTGGTGAATCACCACCCAGGATTTAGATGTTTCCAATGAGTCATACTTAACCTTATAGAAAATACAGCTCTTAGGCTACATAAATTCTGCACTGCAACTATAGCGGGTTTAGATGCCCATGTCTGGAAAACAAAATTATATACTTCAGTGACAGAAGTGAAATAAAATGTTGAACAGTAGTCCCTACTTAAGCCCTGTATAAGCAAATCCTCTTTTTATTTTTATTTTTTTTTTTTTTTAATTCAGTTTAAAAGTATTGGTCAAAGTGCACATGAAATAGCGCACCCATATAATTTTTTTCCTTTAGTGCAATCATAGGCTTAGAAACCTCAATAGCAAATAATTCTAACATCATGCTCTGCATCTGCAAAGACTGATAATATTAATAACTCCCACCCATGAAACAACTGAATTCATATCCAGGAATTCAGGATGAATAGAAATTCCAGAAATTAGACACACTCCAGTCTAGTTCAGGAAAACGTATTGTATTTCCTTTCAACTGCTCTTCTTTGCACATTATTATCCAATGCTAAATATGTTCCCTTATAGGAATTCCCTGTGAGAAAAAAAATATTTGTAATCAGATCCTATCAATTTCCATGTGAAGACCACCTGTGATAAGGAGAAAGTAGGCTAGGTTTTTGGTTGGTTTGTTGGTGTTTGAATTTTTTATTTCCAATCTTAATTAGAAAAAAATAATTAGTTCTTCAGAACAATGAATGTCAAATAGGCTGAAATGGGCAAATGGAACCATAAATAAAGAAACAGGGTTTGCAGGCACTATGTTATCAGAATAATTTGCTAAGGCCAAAGGGTGTACTGGGGGTGCTATTAAACAAAAGTTTTACCCCTGCAGAGCCGATTCAGCCTCTAGTCTTCACTTGCTAGCAAGAGTATTCTGTCTGCTGTAAATGTCTCCTAAATTTGCCATAACTGGGTCCCTAATGAACCTACTTTCTCCATCAGTAAGCAGTGAGACTCTGCCTCTATTCTCACTCTTTGCTATTGAGAATGGGAAAACTGCAGAAAATGGCTTAATTTTCTAAGAAATAATGTAATAAAACACAACAGTGTATCTTACCTGCATCATCCATAGGG
Source organism: Hylia prasina (assembly GCA_013397195.1). NCBI lineage: Eukaryota > Metazoa > Chordata > Aves > Passeriformes > Sylviidae > Hylia > Hylia prasina. The sequence continues at coordinate 291,082 of VYXD01000793.1, read as the reverse complement.
ACCAAGTAAGTTTTAGGTTTTTTGGTTATAATAAAACTTCAAACTACATTAACAAATGTTCTGTAAGAATTTTCTGATTGCAGTGATGTATAAAAAACTTAAAATATAGCTTTCTTCATTTTAATCTTTGCAGAAAGGTGAAGAGAAGCTATTGACTTTTTTTGCAAAAATTACTAGATACCTGAACTAAGAAAGCTCAAATTAGTAAGGCTTTAAAATATTTAAATGTTTTCAGATCAAAGCATTCAGGATCTATCTTTGTTACATTAGATGTGGTTAATACTAGAAATTATACATTTTCTTGTTAAGACACGGAAATAGTCATCCTAAATGCTTGGTATTTTCAGCTGAAGGAAGCAATGCATTTACACAATATAGAACTTGCAAATATAAACTACAAAAATTGGTAGAACTTGCAGGTGTGTCTGATGCAAAATACTTCTGACACATACACCCTACAGGTACACATCATTGCTGCTGTTGTTTGGACTTTAAAATGTACTTGGACAGAACAGCAAGACAGTGTCCTACCCCAAGCTAAAGATCACATATGTCAGAACATGCATCGTTTTTGTCAGTGTACAATATAATCTTTTATAATACTACAATACTTCAAAATACCAGATAAAATATCATCAGCTCAAGATTGCTAAAGCTCACATTCCAAAACACTAAGTCAACTATTGAGTTGCATGTTGTGTATTCTACCATAAATAGGAAGAAAAAACCTGGAAAATTAAGTTGCCTTGGACACTGATACAATAAGAACTTTCTGAAATAGTTCTGTAAGAATAATCATATTTCCAATGTGAGTTCTGCAGAAAGAAAAACAAATATTTTCTCCTAAAGAATACTGAACTACATCTTCATCCACAGACAGTATATAATCCTACATAGTTATCCATATAATAGTGATTTTTTGTTAAGTTTTTTAAATAAATTGAAAGCACATGTATTTACAGCTCAAAAGGATACATACAACAGGATTTTTATAGAGACCTGCATAATGCTTTAACAAACCTGATTTCTTTCCTAAGTGGGCTATGGCTGTGGAGTGCTATTCTCTCCTATTACAAAATTGCAGATGAAAAAGAGACACTAAACCTTTTACCAGTGGCCACACTTGGGCTGTGAACTAAATGAGGATCTTCCGAGTAATGTGTTAATGCTGTAAGTGCTTAGACATCCATTCTTAATCTGTGAAACATCAGCCTTTGCAGTCAGGAAAATACTTTTTGAAAAATAAATAGAACATAAGTGAGAAGTGTGACTATGCTGACAGTGCTCATAGGCTACACTTACACAGGGGTCAAAAGCTAACTCAGAAAAGTATCTTGAATTGCGTCCTCTGTCAAGCCTCTGCAAAAAATAATAATAATTAAAAAATCAGAGGTTGGTTAATTCCCATAAAATGTTATAACATTCCTAATTATACTCCTGCTTGGTCTCCATATTTTATCTTAATTTCCAAGAGTTAGCAGGAGCTATGAGTATGTCCCACTTTCATGTGGCATATGATGTCACCAAGCACAATATAATGATTCACTACACTCCTTCCATTTGTACTTTTACGCTTCTGTAAGGCAAAGCTGGGCCTCTGCAATGATTTCCTTTTAATATCTGAATGAAGAGGGTAAAATGGAACCCATAGGTAAAAGTTTTCCCAACATCTCTCATTTTTAATATACTTCTAGGACCAAATAGCAGATAGGCTAAAGCNAGAACACATTTTCAAATTTATGTTTTTTAGAGACTGCAAAATAAAATTAGAGAAGATACTGGGAAAAAAAAAAAAAAAAAAAAAAAAAAAAAAAAAATAAAAAAAAAACAAAAAAAAAAAAAAAAAAAAAAAAAAACCAAAAAAACACCAAACATATATGTAGAGAAAATAAGTGAAAGCTGAATAGAAAATGTCACACAGCATTTCAAGCATAATCAGTTTTTTTACATACTAAGAATATACTGAATTTAAAATTATTTTTTAATTTCAAAGATTAAAAATAGCCCAATTTTAATATGTTATCTATCTTACTATTTCAAATTATTATAGTAGTAATTGATTTTATTTCAGCATAATACAGTCTCATCCTGTCTGACAGCTGCTTTCAGGCACATGCTTTGAACCCATGATAGACCTCAAGTAACAATCTTACACTTCTGCAGCTGGACAAAATGCTGGAGCTGAAAATCATCTTTCTTTTCCACCATGTAAGCCTGCTTATTGAACTGACATAGAATTCCCTGGCTATCTAATATTGTTTCATATATTCTAAGCTGTCCTAGGGTGACTTTATGATGCCTGTATCCCCAATCGTCTGTCCTGCTTGTGATGTATATTGAGTTCTGTACCTTTAAAACAGTCTGACCGTGAACAGGAGAAGAAGAAGATACGTGAAGTTTTTGTTTTGAAAATACTGCCGGACTCCCACGCATTCCTCTCCTGACTCCGGTTCGTGGAGGCACGGACAGCGGTGGGACAGAGATCTCCTGTGCTTTTGGTTAGTTTAGCTAGCTGAGGCAGAGAAGTTCCCTGGACTGTTTTTTTTTCCTTTTTCTTGGGATTGTTTAAATCTGCCCTGGACTGAAGAAAACCCAGAG
>VYXD01000793.1:268383-286265 GCA_013397195.1 Hylia prasina | reverse complement strand
TTGGGATTGTTTAAATCTGCCCTGGACTGAAGAAATACCCAGAGGAGCACCGAGGTCTCGCACCTGCGGCCCCTTCCCCCCCACCCTGGGCCTGGACCTCCGGACGGACTGGGATTGGTGAAGACTGAGTGAGATGAACTACACCCACAGCAAAGGCTTTATCAGTTTTCCCTACTCCAAGCAGCAAGAGGTTTTATTGTTCATTTTATTGTCTTATTATTCATTCCCTGTGCTTCTAGGTATTTTGTTTATTAAATAAATAGTTCTTTCCACTTTTTTCTCTGAGGAAGTTATTTTCCCAGACTGGCAGGGGGGAGGGGTGGTTTGAGTTGGCTTTCCAGAGGAAACCCCCCCTTCAGAGGTTTCCTCCCAAATTTGCCCCAAACTAAGACACTAGCAAAAGCTCTATCTTCTTTGAAAGAGGGCTTAGTGAAACTTTTGTGTACCACCTTCCACTGGGTTGCATAAATACTTCCTAACACTGACAGGACCATGTTCTAACCAGCACATGACACCTGTAGCTGAATGAGTGGTTCATGCACTGAGGTCTCCCAAGTGCATCACTAAGAAAACTGAATATCCTTTAAAAAGGAAACACAATTTACTTCATATTTCAAATAAATGGTTTTTAATGTTTACTTCTAGCAGAAAAACCTTCAGTCTGTGAGGTTTACTGCCTGGAAATGTACCCCACATTAGGTATTGACATGCTGCTGCTACTCATAAATCCCTTTATGTTCCAAGTACCTTTTGTTCCCATAAGGCCATAGTTCACAGTAACATCTTTTTGTTTCCTGGTATTTCAAGTGCCTGTAAGGAAACAATTGTTCAAGCAGCTGTAGACCTTCCCAAGTAGACCTTTACCCCCATTCTGGCTGACTAAAATATGTTTACTGTTCTCTGCATGTATCAGTTTTGTGTAGATGAATCTCAACACACAGCTTAAAGTACTGTGAGCTGAAGCAATGAATTCCAATGGCAGGACTTAAAATAATCTCAGCCAACTTTAACCCTATGATTTACCACTGCCTCGTTAAATCTAAATTGAGAGATATCAGTTTGCAAATGCTGACTGGATTCATTTGACTGGTGTAGTCATTCATGTTTACATTAGTGAACTCCACTAATGTTAATAAACTCTGCAGGCAAATAAAAGGTGGTTTTGTGCGTGCTATTTCTCATTTGATTAGTGTGATGTAATACTGAAAATGTTGTACGGAAAGCTGCATGATTTTCCTTTTCTGAGTTCACAGGAATTTTAATGCTCACAAATAGTATTGAAACAAAACTGCTAGAATCTCTGTCTTGCTATAAAATGTACACAAAGACTTTTATTTTCTTGCCTATTAATAGATTTATGTCTTTCAACTCAATGTTGAGGGACCAAAACTGCTGAGCTACCATAACTTCTGAGTTTGTTTCTTGTCAAACATGTCTATACAAGATCCAAATAAAACAAGCCATGGCTTTGTTAGGATGTGTACACATACCCTGTGTGACCTTGATAACTCCGCCAACATTTTTCATAACAACACATTTAGCATCTGTTAGAAACAGCTGAATATTGCCAGTTCTCATCCCTGGGAACAGTCTTCTGGAAAGATTTCTGCAGAATATCAACACCTTAAACTGAAATTCTTCCTTCAACAATGGTTCTAAACATCTATAATATAAACTGAGCAAAAAGGAAGCTAAACAGGCTATGACCCTTGCATTGCTGGTCCTCTATTTGACATCAACAACTTCTAATCATGTCGGAGCACTTAATGGGCAACACCTTGTAGGATACTAGCAAGCTAAGAAACAGAGATCAACTGAGTACCAGGTTTCCTACAAGCTGAGTAGATGTTACTTCTATGGCAGATTACTCACAATGTGCACTTAACACCAGTAACATAAATGTTCTTAATCTGCATGATTTTTCAATTTTAGACTTTGAATGCCCATTGCTTTTTTTTTTATTATGAATTTTGCAACATACAAAAGCAAAAAAAGATAGACTTTAAAGGATTCAAGACTCATCATAATAACATTATTTACATATAACATAATAACAAAAGAAATTTGTAAAATATATTTTTATTGTAACAAGAATGTCACAAGTAAATGAGTGTATTGAGACTGAAATAAAATTTACTGGATTTCTATTTTGCTGCTTCTCTTGTTAAACTCAAGTAGTTGTGAAACCTATAAACATTCTAAAATAATGCTTATGAGCATAGATGGCAACTAGATGAATAGAGCATGATCTGCACAGGTAGTATTCAAACATGACATGGACAGAACTAAATTTTAGTCTGTTGTTAGAAAACAAGTTATAGTTTGAACTCAGATTTTAATGAATAATATTTATACTTGTTCAACCTGGCAACTGTTCTACCTTCAATTACAGCAGGAAAAGATTCAAGGATCTGATAGTGTCAAAAATTATATTAGAAATCAGTATGTTTTCCAAAAATGTGTATTATAAAATAAAATTACCTCTTGGTTAACTACACAGTAATATTATATATATATATATATATACGTACACATATATATATATTATGGTAATATTACATAGTATGACATATTGTCCCACAGTATTTGAGTTGCAGTTAACAGCATAGTGAAATCTCAGATTCCCATGGTGATACAGATCCATACATTAAGCTACCACTTTACTCCTACTTGCCAAAAGTTGAACCACCCATTCTGCATTTCCAGTACCAGGACATGCTTTTATTGTGTCATTCAAATATTAAGGCAGAGAACTGCATTTTCCCCAGAGTTCCTGACTACCTGTAATTTCTTCAGCATCTGGAGGGCTTCTGGCAAGATTCTGGCTATGGAACATTGCCTCTTTCTCCCTGTGCAGTCTTTTGTAGGAGAGCAGCAAACATTCACAAAATCCAGCACGTTGGGATGTGCAAGCTGCTGGTTAGAAATGTATTTTGATTCGAAAACACAAGAAAAAAATCCTAACATAAGCAGTCTCTTGTCTAAATTTCTTCTCTCTCTAGAAAAGGTGAGATGTTGTCTGACAAATTTCCATTGCCCCCCATCAGAGGGGGCATGTTAATGTTAATGGCAGCTGCCATTAACAAATGTTAATGTCTAACCACTCACAACTGACCATTTGCAAAAGCAGTGGGTGCTTTTCTGAGACTAGGTTTGCCAAGAGCTGCCCACATGCAGAGAGGGTGAGCACCCACTACGGGAGGCTGCAAGCTGGGTTTGAGCCAGATAAGGGAGAAGGTTGATAAGATGCAGACCCTGTGATGGTGGGATAGTGCTTTTTATCATGTAAGTGTCCTGTTGGAGTATGACTCTCCCTGGGTCAAATCCATACAGGCCCAGGAGTGCCCAGAAATGTGAGGATTGAACTAGAACCTTCAGAAAAACTAAAATATATAAACCCACACAGACATGAGGTAGAAATGCAAGTTTAGTTTTAAATGGAGACTGAAGTAGCTAGTAAGAAATAGACCTAATACCTAGTTCATAGTTCAGTAACACTGCCTTTTGCAAGGTTAAAATCTAGTCATAACAAATTAATGTAGCCTTGCTGAAAATTCCTAGATGGAATAGATAGAATTATATACATAGAATTTGTGTAAGAGTTTGCGTTTGCCTTCACACATCAATCTTAACTTGGGATTGGCCCAGCAAGAATATAGAAAATTCGTGTAAGTATACCTAATTGGCTAAAAATAGAATAAAAATGCACTACTCTGAGAACACACACACACCGAGCACACACACAGAGGGCTCACAAAAACACAGATACTGCTGTTGTTGCTACGGCATGAACTGCTTCTGACAAGATGCTCACCGGACACAGACTACTGAGGCCTCTGCTGCTGCTGTGGCTGCTGCTTCAGCTTGGGGCTTAGAGACTTTATGTTAGAAGGCTTCTGCACACTGCTACAGACTCTAACAACTTTGCCTTTATTGGACTTGTTTAACAATGTNCAACTTTGCCTTCATGGGACTGGTTTAACAATGGAATAAAGGCCTCCCTTGACAACTACCCGGCTTCTAGTCTTCAATGAAGATATGCCGAAATCTTGTCAGTGTCCTCCCTTACACAACCTTCTCAGGTGAAAAATTCCTGCCTCCCCATCGGAGAAGGAGATTCACACATTATCCTGAGGGTCTTCATCCCTTCTGATGGGGCATAACTGGCTCAGCCTCACTGATGTGGGAGGCAGCTGCCATGTCTTACAAGCCCCCCCAAGCACCCTGAGACTAATTTCTGGAACCTTCCACCAGACTGCACATGATCCACAGTGTNCTTAGAGACTTTATGTTAGAAGGCTTCTGCACACTGCTACAGACTCTAACAACTTTGCCTTCATGGGACTGGTTTAACAATGGAATAAAGGACTCCCTTGACAACTACCCGGCTTCTAGTCTTCAATGAAGATATGCCGAAATCTTGTCAGTGTCCTCCCTTACACAACCTTCTCAGGTGAAAAATTCCTGCCTCCCCATCGGAGAAGGAGATTCACACATTATCCTGAGGGTCTTCATCCCTTCTGATGGGGCATAACTGGCTCAGCCTCACTGATGTGGGAGGCAGCTGCCATGTCTTACAAGCCCCCCCAAGCACCCTGAGACTAATTTCTGGAACCTTCGACCAGACTGCACATGAGCCACAGTGTTGCAAGAAACACTGTAAAACTGCCCTTCTACCCAGGGGAAGGGCCTGGACATTCTCACCTGAACGTGATTCCCACTGAAATATACTTTTTAGGGGCTTTCTCCATCTCTGGCAGATCAGGACTGCAACCATCACTTCAACCAAAGAACACTGAAATTACAATAACCAAGTTTCATTACTGGAGCTACAGGTGTTGATAACCTTCTTCTCTGCTATCTACTTTTANGGGTCTTCATCCCTTCTGATGGGGCATAACTGGCTCAGCCTCACTGATGTGGGAGGCAGCTGCCATGTCTTACAAGCCCCCCCAAGCACCCTGAGACTAATTTCTGGAACCTTCCACCAGACTGCACATGATCCACAGTGTTGCAAGAAACACTGTAAAACTGCCCTTCTACCCAGGGGAAGGGCCTGGACATTCTCACCTGAACGTGATTCCCACTGAAATATACTTTTTAGGGGCTTTCTCCATCTCTGGCAGATCAGGACTGCAACCATCACTTCAACCAAAGAACACTGAAATTACAATAACCAAGTTTCATTACTGGAGCTACAGGTGTTGATAACCTTCTTCTCTGCTATCTACTTTTATCTTTTCTTTCTCTTTCTTTTTTTTTCTTTTCCTTATGTGTTTTCTTAAGTGATATCTTTATACCTTGATATCACTGTATTTCTACAGGTAATAAAGCATGTATATTTTTATACTTTTATATTTATATATTACTGTAGGTAATAATAACCAAAATGGCTAAATACTCCCTATCCATTGCAGCCAAATTGTAAAGTAAATCCAACATATACATATATGTATGTATGCATACATATAGATATGTATAAAAATTGGCTGTTCAGCGCAGTTTCACTCTAATCTGTCCCCAGGGATCTGTTAAAAAGAACCTGAGTTACTCTTTCCTTCAGGGGTGGGTAGTAACACCCCCTAAGAGACATTGCTGGTTGAAGCCAATGCTGTAGATTAAATACAACTAAATTTTAATAGAGAAATTATCTTTTATCAAAAAAGAAAAATGTCTTAGGGCACTAGCATGACAAATTCTAGTGTATTCATCTGTCTTCCTCTGTATTCATCATCTATAATAAGAATACCCATTTCATTGAGTTCTTATCCCAACATTTGCATACAAAAATCCTGTAGTACAATGGCCTAGTACAAAGCCTTCCACTGTCCTCTTGTCTGTGTGTCTCTGCATTAATGGCTTAGCAACTCTGCATTCTACCTTTCCCCTTCTTGGGTTCCTCACAACAGATTTATGATTATCCAGCTCTAATTTCAAGCCTATTCTACTTTTCTTCCACTGATGACATAATGTCCAATGTTCAGTTACAGCGTTTTCTCCATACATCACACTTTCTTCTAATGTTTCCTCCTCTAATAAAACCTCCTTGGTAATCCACAACCAACACAATCAGCCTGCAGCCTTTTGCTTTATTTCCCACTATTTTCCAGCTTTCTGTCTGTCACATCTGTCTTCCCCAGGCTAGATATGGCACAATCAGCCCTACTGCCAGATTTCGCACATTGCTTGTTCAGTTCCCCAGGCCACCCTGGTCCTGCCTAATAGATGTACTTGAAATAGAAATAAGAAAGAAAAAAAAGATTGTGAAGTAAAAGTGAACACTAGGAAATACAGTTAATGAGTGCAACTTAAATATTGGTTTGAACTAGAGCTTTGGTCAATGCCATTGGTTACCAAAAATGATTGTTAATCTGATGAAATATGCAATCAATAAATAACAACAGAATTCAGTTCTGGACATTGCTGTGAATTTCTTCTCTAAGAAAAGTCTGATTCCAAACACAACAACTAAAAGGCATATATTCAGAGTCCTTCAAAAAGAGGTAAATGTAAAATTAGTCTTATAATCACAAACCTTCATAGTGAGGAAATATGAAATACTATGACAAAACTCTACAAAAAATAGAAAGCAATAGGCAACACAGCAGTGTAAATAAAGCTGTTTAAATGAGGTTTCATCAAAAGCAGGATCAGGGTCATAGCAAATTAGCATTTTCTTTTAGTAGCTTAGGGCAAAAAGCTTCTCAAAAAATGAAATATGTGACCAGCTGCAAATAAAAACAAATAATAATAAAGCCATCTACAGAGATTTAAACCAGTGCATTGTTACAGTCTGTAATTTGATAACGCTACTGAATATATACATAAATATAGATGTTTTCTAATTAAGGTATCAAGGTTGCAGTGAAATGATATGCATATTTTACAAGCTCATACAGAAGATCATCATTCAGCCAGTAGTCCCCTCCACAGCTCTCCAAGACAGCAACAGCTGCATTCACTGGAACCACCAAGAATGTGGTGGTTGAATTAGATTTGAATTCCTACATCTAAAAGCCAAATTAGGCGAAAGACAAGGAAATTAATTACTGCAGCTCAATATTCTATAATGGGTTGAGCTCTCTAGAAATTCCCCCATGGGATAGTTTTCCATCAGAGAATGCTGCTTCTACAGAATTAAAGCATTTTGCAGGAAAACAGGTTTATTTAAAAATGCAATGAATAATCACTGGAATATTTACCTTTCACTATAGCGTACTCAATTCAAAATGAAATTATATCCGAACACAATGCTGATGCTCTTATCAGAGGTAAATATTTAACCTCAAAGAAATTAATCATTTTGATATAGTCAAAATTGGTTTGGGTATATTTTATTTCATCCTGGATGTCATAACTTTTCCAGTCCTAATGAAATAATTACTGAGCATGTCTCTTTCCAGACAGCAAAAGTTACTCATCAAGGTCATAATATGGAATAATAATTAAAATGGACAATACAATGAAAGTTTTGTAAACCAAGGTGTATTTCTCATAGAGCATAATAGGCATTTTCTAGGAATGCTTGTGTAAAGATGTTGTCGTAAAAGAACTGAGTTATCTCAGAGAGAACAGGAAACCACTGGGAACAGAGTGGGAAATGATGTTACCTGAAGTTGTTCTAATGCTGGTCTAAAGCCCTCACCATACTATCTGATTATCAGAATGCACAGGAAAATTGAGGGAAAAGAAGCAGAATTTCCTCCAAACTGGAAGACATTGGTAAGGAAAAAAATATGAAATGGAAAGCTGCAGATCCTCTATAAGAAAGTAATGGTTGATTTGAAAACAACAGCAAGGTTAATTTTAAGGAATGAATACAAATGCATTCTCATTTTCCTTCACTGTTTTTGTTTCTGTTATTGAGATAAAGATGGTAATATAGGAGAAGGAAGGTAGAGGATGGAAATATATACACACTGTAATAGGAACTATGTAAATAACACTCTGATATCTCTTGCATTATTGTCAAAAGACTTCATACAGTGATAAATGGGTGATAAGCTTAGAGAAAAATAGGATATCAGAGACTACAGGAATCAGAAAAAAATACATGCAAGTGGTATAGGGAGTTGGAGAGCAGAGACATAAAGTCAATACAGAAAGTAATGTCAGAGGAGTTTTCCTGATGAATGGATAGGAGTGCAAAGTTACACTGAAGGACATAGACCATTAGAAGGGCCTAGGTAAATAAAATACTTGTAGCTCATATCCGTTCATGTATAATTCACACAGAAGCTGTTTGGTGTTCAGACATTGTAACAAAGTAATATTGATAAAGTATGAAGGAGTATCAAGTGAAAATTCAAATATTAATTGACTTTCCTAACCTATTAGGGCACTATGCATACATGTAATACATATAACTGTAAAATTTTAAGATTTTAATTATACTTCCAGTGAAACACATGTTTTTTAATCTCTCCAAAGAGGTACTCTGCTGTGATATGTGCTTTGTGTTCATATTGTTGTGCTGAATCATCTATGAATTGGCTGTGATTGGGAAAATATTCTTGAAAAGAATTTGTTATTGAACTGTGATTCTTCCTTAAGACTTCTTGTAGCTTAGAAAAAATTAGAGGTCCACATTGCACACACGTCCTGCAGAAAAAAACCAATTTGTTGTCCAGTCTTGTTTACCAGTCTTCAAAAAAGAAGCAGAAGTTAACATCTGAAAACTTTAGTATAGATAAAAAGACAGTTATATAAATGGCCAGCTTGTGAGCTTGCCATGAGTAGTGTTTCATGGTCTGTACTCTTGCTCTGAAGTCTTTAGTGACTTTCAGATTATTTGGTGTCTGTGGTGCTGAGATGGAAAACAGATGGTACTGATCTCCATACTGATCATCCATGTTACTCCTGACATGAATTTAGGTAAGACCCAGGGACTGCCTTAAAGAAGTTCTTGGAGCAAGTTGTTGTGGAGCTCCATAATCTTTACTGCTGTGGAGACTGGGAACTGTGGGATCTGTGCCTGCGTGCAGAAGACAGTTCTGATGTCATTTAGAGTCCCTCTAGAGGCCCAATCTCATTTCCTTCTGTTACAAACCAAGCAGTTATGCAATGGAACGTTTGTGTGTTAACACCTACACAACACAATTGATTAAAAGTCAGGTTGATGCTTTGAGTTCACTGAAGACCAATTAGAGTTACAAATCCACCTTAATTTTTGTATCTGCTGTAGTGGAAATCACGCAGCCAGTATCCCAAAGAGGTTGCATATTTTACCCACATGATGTGTCTTTCCTGCCTCAAGATGTTTCCCTTGTCAGCAACCCTGTACAAGTTGCTTTGCACCATTGTGACCCTTATTTACACTAAAAGCTGGGGAGAATGTTTTACCCATCTGTGGATCCTGGGTTCTTTGGAGATGCTGGTCACTGTCTTAGATCACTGTCTATTTTCAGAAAACCATTGTTGAGAATTCTGGGATTTTGGTTTTTTCTGCTGAAAAATGTTGTATGTCGGTATATATCCACACCTCCTTGTTCCTGCCTTAGCATCTTTTTGTTAAATCTATTAATTGCAATACATATGCAAATGTGCAGGAAAGTATTGATAAATTCCTTATAATCCAGTTTCCAATAAGAATATTTCAAATTAATGGTAACAGTAATAAAAAAATAAAATGCACAAAATATAAGAACCAATGTAAAGCTATAAATTAGATTTGTTTCTAGTTGTATTTGATTTTCTGCAGATTAGGGTCATACATCTGCTGCTTTCCTATTATCATGCAGGCTAATTAAAATTTGACTTCTACATCTCTCTTTTTAAAAATCTTTTCTGCTTCGATAAAAATGCAAATTGCCTACGAAAACAAAAAAGGAAGTTGCAAAGTTATAAGAAAAAGGAAGCCCCTTCCATGATAGTGAAAAAAAAAAGGTGAATCAATCCCATCATTTTGTGCAGTCCTGTTACTGTAAATTTTATTCATGCTCAGCTTTTATATTTAGTTCTATATTTATGTTAACATGTTTTGTCATAAGTTCTAGATATATATAGACGTAAGTATGTCACACACTTATAAATGTATATAACCATATTTATAGGTATATGTACAAATATGCTTATAGGAGCTTTCTCGTCAAGTACATGTTATGACTGTTATGGTTTCATACTCAGATTCAAGGAAGTTCACTTTAACAGAACAGAATGTGGCCAGGTAAATAAAACAACTTCCTATCTTCACGTTTGCTTCCCTCTCACTCCTTTCAAAATCTAAGGGGGAAGATGCAATTATGAGATGTCAGCCATGCACTGTTTTCTTACAAACTTCTGTTTGGGCCTACATGGCCAGGTTTTGGTAGTGGGGGTTTTCACAGGGGTGACTTCTGTGAGAACCTGCAGAAGTTTCCCGCATGTCCCAAGGAGCCAGTGCCAGCCACTTCCATGACAGCTCTGCTGGCCGAGGCTGAGCCCATCTGCAACAGATGTAGTAAAGTCTCTGTCATAAAACACTTACAAAGAAAAAAAGTTACTACACAGAAACATCTAGAGAAGAGAGAATTAGGCTTAATGAGAGAAAGAGCCCTGCAGGCAGCAAGCTTGCTGAAGAAGGAGGTGAAGGAGGTGCTCCAGGTGCCAGAGCAGAGATTCCCCTGCAGTTTGTGGTGAAGATCCTGACAAGGCATGAAAAGCTTAAAATGCTCCCTTTTCTCAGCTTCATTTTTGCAGAACTTTTTTGAGTTTCTCAGCCTTACCCTGGATACAATAAGGAAAGGTAAGGAAAAAAGCAGCTATGTGAAACATCAAGCGGAGTCAAATTGCAGTCAAATTTATAGAACTCAAATTTCAACACTTCAAAGCACTACAAAAAGGATCAGGCTGAAGTTTCTTAAACAGGATCTCAAAATAATATTTTAATATATTGAGGCTCTTCTCTTTAAGCATTTATTTAGATTAGATTTTCTTGCTAACACAGCTATAGCGATTAAACACCCAATTTTAAGTTTTCAATATACTGTGAAGCATACCTATTCTATGAAAAAGCCAGGATCTGAGGATTAATGAAAGCACTGATTCATGTGGGGCCAGAAGGACAAAGGAAACAACCCTTTCCTTCCCTTAGGTCCTTTGTCTGGATGTAAGTGAAGATTTGGCACATCTCTTCAAGTTTCCTCCATGTCAGGCAGCTGTCAGAGCAATATTTCCAAACCCAAGACAAATGCCTGGGAGCAGCACTGTGCCAGGCGGTGGCCCCATCACTCCTCTGCCTGCCCCAGGGCCTCCCCAGTGCCCCTGCAGGGCCTCCCAGCCTTGGCTGCTCTGCACCCTGGCCTTTCCAAAGCCCTCCCGCAGAACCTGCATCTTCTGTCCATACCAGATTTTCACCCTGGAACAATCTGAGGCCATCTCAGGGACTCCATGGGCACAGGACTCCCTCCCCTTCATTAAGGAACCACCCTTCAGATGTGTGCACCATTATCTACCTGTCTCTCTTACCATATTTTCTCCTCAAGGGGCCCTTTGTCCCTCAAATGATATTCCTATATATATAGTCATACAGTAATCTGAAATGATTTGGAGAATTAATTAACAAGATATAAATAAAATAACAAAGGAAGCTACATACTGTGAGGCTCACTTGCCTCTTAAGAAGTTTGGGGTTTTTTACAAAAAAAGGGAGCAGTAAGCAAACCACAAATTCCACTCAAGTTCTATTTATATCTTTGGTAGGTAACTCTGTATGTCTTTTGTTATGTTTTGCAGATAAGACAAAAGTTACCTCCATAAACTTCATGAAGCTTAATTTCTCAATGAAAAAGCCTAGGATGTTCAATGTGTATTAAGTGAGGATGTAATTTTCCAGCTGTGTTATTTTGATTAACTAACTGATGTTGCAAAATAAGTTGCTGCACTTATTAGCATCTAAAGCACTGCATGTCTGTAAATACACACCTGCACAAGTGTTTTGCAGTCACCACTCTGCCCCGGAACCAGCCTGGCAGCATGGTACAGGCCTTTCCCTATGCTTGCCTTTACCACAGCCCCCAGGAGCTGGTAAAACCACGTGGCATCAACACTCACTGGGGTCAGGCCAGGCACTCCATGTGCACTGTGTTAATTTCTCCAGTTACATCCCTCTGCTTTGGCGACAGAGGGCACTACTACTGTCCTTGCCCTTGGTTTTGAGGGAAAGCCTAACTAAACGTGTCAGTCTTGTTCAGAAAAGATTCAGAGATCACAGAATCACAGAGATCACAGAATTACAGAATGGTAAGAGTTGGAAGGGACAGGACAGATCATCTCGTCCCAGCCACTACTGTCACAGGCAGGGACACCTCCCGTTAGACCAGGTTGTTCAAGGCCTTATCCAAACTGGCCTTGAACACTTCCTGGGATGGGGCACCCACAGCTTCTCTGGGCAACCCATTCCAGTATCTTGCCACCCTCACAGCAAATAATTGCTTCCTAATATCTAATCTAAATTTCCCCTTTTTCATTATTCCTTGTCCTACATTCCTACTGTCCCTACAGTTCCTCATGAAGTGTCCCTCTCCAGCTTCCCTACAGGTCCCTTCAGATGCTGCAAGGTTGCCATGAAGTCTCCACACAACCTTCCCTTCTCCAGGCTGAACAGCCCCAAACCTCTCAGCCTGGCTTTGTAGGGGACGTGCTCCAGTCCCTTTATCGACTTCATGTCCCTCCTCTGGACTTGCTCCAAGGGCTCCATGTCCTTCTCATGTCGAGGACACCAGAAATGGACACAGTAATGCAGGTGGGGTCTCATGAGAGCAAAGTGGAGAAGGAGAATTACCTTCTTTGACCTGCTAGCCATGCTGCTATTGATGTGTTTACAAAAAGCAGTTACCCATTAGTTTGATTAATTCATATTAAAGACATGTAAATTCTTCGAATTTATCTCTGAATGGAATTCCATTTTTATGTTTTGGTGACTATGTTCAGGAATAATATATTAAGTAGTCTATTTGCATCTGCATAATCGTCTTTGCTCTTCTGCTAATAATACTCATTCTAGAAAGATACATGTTCCAACTATTTCAAAATTCAGTGAAAATGGGCCAGGTAGTTCTTTTGGAATGTCTTGAAAATTAATCTTGGTGCAATAAAAATTTGGCTGATGTAGATTCAAAGTGCACGCTGTTCAAAGACTTTTAGGTTACTAGCAATGACTTACAGGTTACTAGAAGGCAAGAAAAAATATCACTGATACATTCTTACTCTTTTTCTAACATCTTAAAAAAGACACATTCACTGAAAACTTTTGCGTTTTTTACCGAACACCCTGAGAGCACAAAACTGGTCATGCTGTCTGAGCTTATCAAATCCAACCCCATTATTAAGGCAAATACATCACAATCTTACATAACAGTTTTTCCACACTGTTGCCCAGAATATTTGTAGATGTTTGCTGTTTGTACTGCTTCTTTTGACCTTCTCCATTTCTCTACTTTTTCTTTTTTACTTTCCTTTCTTGGCTTCTGGTCCTTTCCTGTTTTGATAGTCATTTTCCCTTTCCTGATCAGCTTCTGGAAGTTTCAACCTTTCCATTTCCTATTTGTTCATAGCCGCCTCATTTTCGTTCCTCCCAGTTTCTTCTCCCTTGATGCTTTCTTTCCCGTGCAAGATGGGACAAGATGTAAGATTTAAGAGTCTTGCTGGCTTCACTCTTTGACTTTTTCCCTGGCAAATGGCCAAAGGCGCTTGGGGGTTTCATTCCCTCTTGTTTACAGCATTAAAAATTAAAGGCTACTCATGAGTTCCAGGTGCTTCCATGAAAGCAACCTCAATAAAAACAAACAAAATTATGGGCTCAGATGCTTTGGCTTCTCCTAAGTAGTATATTTCTGACATGTAAAGGAAATAATATCACCTTGAACTTGGTTATGAAATTGTAAGCACAGAACAGTCCTTTAACAGAAAGCTCCCTTCCCCTTTCCTTGAAGATTTTAAAGGTCCTCTAGTATTATTCATTATATTTGTAAGCTAAACACTCTTTCATATTAATTAATCTGCTCAATTTCATTCTTACATAATTTTACTCTGAAAGAATATAAATATTAGAATAATAATAAATACAATCTAGGTGGTGCTATTAGAGAAATTTATCATCAATCTTTTTTTGGGAGTAGGCTGGGCATGAAGATTTAGTTTGCAAGTCTTTCATATTTCTGCTAATATAAAATGACAGGGTCTTTCATAGTCCTGCCAAAACATAAATTCTTTAATCTATTAAAGACTAGAAGTTGCATCTGTATAAAAATGACAGAATATATCACACCAAAATTGACAGAACAGCTATAATGCAAGGGAGATGTGTCTTCCTTAGAGCTCTCTGCCTAACTAGACTAAGCTTGCCAATGTGGTTGTAATTATTTTTCTCTATTAAATCTACAATCACCCCTATTACTATTGTTATATATCACGTCAGAAAAATACTCCCTTTGGGAAGGCATTGCCACTTTTAACAAAAAAAAATGTTACTATGCCACCATGTACTCTCTCTTGTAATCAGAATTTCTGCTCATGTGTTAGATCAAAAACCATTACTTTGCAGAACACTGCATCCAGCTTCCAAACAGGAATGTTTAATGTAAGGAATGTGAAAATATTCATTTGTTATCTGTTAGAAGTGAAATACCAGACTTTGTAGCCCTGACAAATCTACAACCACCTTTGAAAGAAAAAAATATTTGCTTATCTTTTTTCTGACCAATCTTTTCTCATTCATCATATATTACCTGATTTCTTTTTCTTTGATATAGTAAGTCCATTTCAAAATCATGGACATCACTACCTTTTTTCAAATTACAGTTGATTAAGTGAAAAATTAAAAAACTATGAAGAAAAATTGATTAAAAATATTTCTGAGTCCTTGTTTGTCCCTGTTTGGTGTCCAATTCTGGTGGTCTGTAACAGTTTCTGTGAGTCTGTCTAAACTAATTAACTAACTTTAATTAAACATTGACTCCTATGCTTGATAAGAACTACAGCAACACTCTGAAAACTTAGTTTCTCTTTCACTTTCTTTGTCATTATGCCTGCTAAACCTAAGAAAATGTCAGGCACAGAAAGCGCTTGACAACAAAACAGCTGATTGATTCAGTGGGTTCTTCATGCATCTGTATATACTCTTTCTTACCTCAGCAGTAATACCTTTGTGACAAGAGTTAGCTTTCTGCACCACGTTTGGAGACAGTGGTTTGCAGGTAAAACAGAGAATAATAGCAATAGCTATAATACATTGCCAGCCCAACCACAGAGACCATAATAACTCCTGTTATGAATGAATGTTCCAAACTAGACACAGAGAAGTATAAATTACAGAACAATAAACTGAGCAGTACAGTTAGCTGAGATATGTGTAAGTAAGAGATAATAATTACTACTACAACTCAGATAAAAGTATTCTGAATAAATGCATAAAAATATCAAGCAATTTTTCAGTCATCACTGCTCAAAAAATATATGCTGGGAATGAGAAGTTTTAATCACAAAAAGAAAGAAGAGAACAGGCATTGTCATGGAGTCTTGCACTCAGTGATAGTATTTCTTCAGCAAGAAAGATAACATGAGAATGAGAAACAGAAAATAACTTGTGAAGGGAAAATATTATAAAGATAAACTATCTATGGTGCAGTAAGATCATATGATATCAGACTCACAAAGGCACTGCACTGCTTGTTATTCAACTCAGCGTTTTTCAGAAATGGCACAGGTGAAATGCCTTTAAAATATCATGTTACCAAAATCCAGGCACCTTTAGTTACCTCATTCTTTAGTGTCATCCTGGCCTTCTGAATCCGTGTTGTTGATTCCAGGAAAGAGAAGGGAACAGTGTCCTGTATTTATGTGCGTAGGTACACCAGGCAAGACTCCGGTGTTGGAGCTGCTGCCCCAGGTGATGAGTCCTCCTGCAGACCACCCAGGGATCTCCCCTCTGCTCCCTCAGCAGCACAGGAGAGACACATTTGCCTTTTCAAGTTGTATCCTTTTTTTCAAACATTTTCCTTCCCAGAAAAATGCAAGGCCTTGATCTTATGTGTTTAGTGGGCAGTGCTCACTACACAGACAGACAGTGAGGCCATGTTAGAGTGACTCAACCAAATGTCAGGGAAATCCTTTAGAAAGCACAGCCCCAGCTGGGGAAGTGGGTTTTAAAATTAAACCCTTGTTAAATATTAGAACATAACGTGCCAGAATGTTTCAATCCAAGCAATTAATGCTTTAGATATTGTCAGATTGTCTTTGTTGATGAATAATGAAACGAAAACTATGTTTGTTTGCATTGATTGCAAGTAAAAAAAAATTAAATAGTTTGACAGATGCTATTCAGGCTTCATTGAGTGTTAGATTATCACTCATTTAATGAAAAACATAAGCTTTTGCAGTTAGAAGAATAGTAGTCTGATTAACATCAACAATAAAGCAAGATAATAAATATAATACCACAGCATATATAAAATACAATGCTAAAAGCTACATAACAAGAAAGCAGCATTTTATTGAAGAAGAACTGAATAAAAAGTCTGGGAATGCTGAAAAGTAAATAAAGACCATAAGTCATTTGTTAATACAGTTTCTTAACTATTTTGTAACATGCTTACTTTTTTGTTTGTTTGTTTTCACCAATTCAATTACTTTGCACATGCCTGACAGTACAACCTAGGAACTGAAATCAATTCTCAGCATCAAATGATACCTGCAGAAATAAAACAAGGCTTTCCCTGATGCAGAAAGACTTAAACTACTGAATGACTAATAAATACAAGTTCTGGTGTGAAGCTCAGACAGGGTAAATAAATGAATTTTTCAGATACTATCAACATTCAGTATTAACAGTGGAAGTAATGGAAAGTCCCAATAAACAGATTTTATGATACCAGCATTGAGTATTTTTTCCCAAATGTCCATGAACCATATATGTTTGACTTCCGCTTCCAGTGTTCAGTCTAAAATTCTTTTTTCAAATTAAAGTCCCTTTTGTTATGGGATGTATTTCCCATACCCTGGATTCTGGAGATTGTGTGGGGAGGGTAGGTTATTATTTTTTTTTCAGATAAACCAATAATTTTAGACAATATGTCTCTCAGGGCAAGAAGATTATACTGTTTCAAATGGAGGATCACAACATTCCTATAAAAATTGCTTCATTTTGTGTTGATAGAATAGGCATTGAAATTCAAATACAGGGTAGCACCCTAATCAACCTTTTTATTATTCTCTAACTCTAAAAGTCATCTAGTATTTCAATACACTAATTTTTATTTTAAAAGAAGAACTGCTTCAACAATGGAATTCATTATTTCTTTCCAATGCCAGTTAAACCCATCCTAAGACCTAAACGAGTTGAACTGATGTCAGACTGAGGAGGAAATTTGATCTAGTTCTGCATCATCTTCTGTAAGCATCTTAAATACAATAATTTCAAAAGAAACACGCCTTCATAGTCTTGCAGTTTCAGCCTTTATCCATGTTTTCAATTCAATTTATTTTTAAATAGCACTTTCGATTCAGAGGACAACAATCAAAACCACAGGTTTGTGAGTGTTACTACTTTTTGCAAATTTACATAGTTAAATCTGAAACTGAAAATATATTATACAACACAAAAACATGGTAATTTTGATAAGACTTGATTATGATAATTCATAAATGCCACTGTGAAATTGTGTCCTTCTGCTGCCAATAACACTGAAAAAATTGATTTAGTATTTTTTAAAGAGATATGAATGCTTTGAGAACACCTGTAACAAAACAGATGAGAAACAGTCGATGAATGGCATCAGGCACATCTACCTCAATATTCCTCCTGGTCACAGTCCAGCAAACAGAGTGGATGTTTGGCCAATAATACACCTTAAATCTGAAATTACATACTTCCTTTTATCTCACATTAAAAAAAAAAAAAAAAAAAA
>VYXD01000793.1:243895-268323 GCA_013397195.1 Hylia prasina | reverse complement strand
AAAAAAAAAAAAAACCTCACCAATTTGCATCAAATGAGGTTTTTAAAGTCTCTCTTTAAGAAATACAAATATTCCAAATACTCTGTCATAATCTGCGGCACAAAATAAAGCTTGACTCCAGTTCAAGGCAGAAGAAAGGTCAGAAGGCTTTATTTACAATTCATCCAGCCTTTTTATAACATGCTGTGCTAAAAAGGCGTATTGTTGGCCCATGGAATTGACACTTCTCTCTACTGGTTAAGTAACAAAAACAACACTTGGGAGAGAGATTGTTATGAGAATTCAGAAATGTTATGAAAAAATAATTGTTTACGGGACCTCCTTGAAAGAAAAAAATCTCCCAAGAATTCTTCCCTTGGGAAGAAAATCAGCCACTGACAGGCTGAAAACCTCAGACTCAGAAACATCAGGCCTACAATACTCCAGATCTATGTAATAACTGTTAAAACTACTTCCAAACAGCAGCAGTAAGAATATATAATTTCTAAAGGAGACTGAGTACACCAAACAGTAATTTTTTAAACCTCTTACAAAGATTCCACTAAAACCTAAAAACTCTACTAATATAATCCACATACTTTTCACATATTCATCTTTTCCCAGTGGTATTTTGCACTTACCGTATTACAGTATATTTTAACACAAAAGATAGGTAGGCTTTAGCTGCACAAAAAGCATCAAATGATAATTATCATCTTATTATTTTCATTCAGTATCATTAGTTTCACATTCACGAAAATCAATGTGGAAAGCAAAGCCACTCAGAGAATCAAAAAATTGTTAATCCATATTACTTTGGATAATTTCTTACTGTTATTACTTTGCAATGCTCAGGGGAAGAGAAAACTGATAGATGTAATACAAAAGTCTACTTTGTCAAACATATTATTAAACTGCATGAAAATTCAGCAAGCACAGATTAGTTTTTCCAAGTGTTTCAAAATCCAGGATCATTGCAAGACTGACTAAGAGTGTGTGCTGTAGTTAAGGCAATATTTTTTTCACTGGCAGGAGAAGATGGGAAAAGGGCAGAATATGCAACTGAGATTCAAGACCTAGGCAGTATTTAAAACCTTGGAAGGAAGCCATTATATACACTGAAATGCCAAATAATATTTGCATTTAGAAGTTCTGCACCTTTACCTGCTAAATCTAGATTTCTATGAAGGCCTAAAAAGAATTTAGATGCAGAAACTTATGGATGAAGTCATAGTAGGATTTCTGGTTTCACTGAGTGTGCTGGTTTGAAAGCAAAACCAATGAGAGACTCCAAGTCAGAAATACAATTTAATAAGAGCAAAAGAAAAGAAGTAAAATAAAGTAAAATAAAAGTAAAATAAAATAAATTCAATAGTATAAAATACCACTGACAGAGTCAGAATACAACCTGACACCCTGTTAGTTAGGGTGGTGGTAGCAGTCCAGATGAAATGGTCTTGTCGAAGCAGTGGTCTTGTAGAAAGGTCTGGTAGCTCTTGTCCTCCGTGAATCCAGTGGGGAGAAGGCTGGCTATGCTGTCCCAAACCCAGGATTATATGCAGGTGGGAATGCTTGGCTCCTCCCCCTGGGTGGAGCATCTCACAATGGGCTGATATCATTCTATGAGTCATGTAATGGGTCCTTGATGGTCCATTAAACAGAGACAGCTCCCAGAGGGAGTTATCTATGAGTCATAGGGCAAGGCATTGATGGGCCATTAGCAGAAGATAAGGGAAACACTGCCCCACCTGGTTCCAACACCTCATGAAGATGGTGATAAAATACATACTTTGGGCACATCTTACATTTTTAACCTAACACACTGAGTTATGTTAACTTTGAAAATTTCTACTTCTAATCCATCTGTGGTTTTAAATCTACAGCTATTACCAGCAGGAGCAAGCACTAGTAGAAGATAATGAAACAGGGGAGAAAGAGCTGGAACTTAAAACACGGAAGTACAATAGCAGTGCCATTAAACTTGGTCACTAAACCCCATTCAGAGCACCCCAACCAAAACCTGCACTGACAAAGCTCTGTCTGCTGCTGTAAAACAGCTGTATCTTAAATAAAAAGACCATGTTATTATTTACAAATATCATACGGTAGTAGGTGGTTTACTGCAGACAGTTCTAATTTCAAATAGCATAAAACTAAAAGAATGTAGATACAATTTTATGTTATGAGCAAATACTGAATCTTGAGGAACTGTACTACATTTCTGAACATGTGTATTTTCATGTGCTCTTGGAGTTTTATTTGCAGCATAAACTGTTCTTTTCTATTATCAAGGATTTTTTTCTCCCAAACTGCTCGAGGTCACTACAAGAAATTTTGTGATCTGGGAGAGCTAACATAGAAGCCTTAGGTGCACAAGGAGAACGCTTATTTGCCTTTCCCTATATGTGTAAAGTTCTACATCCCTTTTGAGCCTGTGTGTGTCCTTCACATCTCTATCTTCTATTCTGCATTAGTCTTAGGTGATTGTAGGGCATGGGCTGCAAAGGTTTGGAGTTGGTATTAATCTGTGTCAAGTGGTGAACTGAGGAAATCTTTAGCACACATAAAAACACTGGTACTGATTTTTAAACATTGGGACTAAGCAATGAACCTTTTTACTGGAGAAGTTGCATTGCAAACCTTCAGAAATATAGGGAGATTAATAGCTTAACAATTCTGTTATTATGAAACATTTTTTAAGTCTGGTCACATACATCTAGAGGTGGTTTTGCACGGAAATGAGGCAGAGAAGAAAAATAAAACACAATTGTTAAGCCCAGAGCCCTCAGGTATATCAGCTTACACAAGAAAAGGACTCTAAAGAACATTTATGAACCCAGAACTCAGTGAAATTATTTAATTCGCAGCTGCTTACACCAACTTAAGTTTAATGAAATAAAATTAATAGTTGAATTGACACCATGTTCCTCAAGATTCCCTTATTACATTCACAGTGTCTCAGAAATACAGAGATTATTTCATTAATATCAAATATGAAATGTATAAAAACATACTTCAGAAGAAGAGCTAGTGAAAAAATTTGTGCAGAAAAACCTAGCTTGAAACAGCACTTGCTGCTATTTCTGATTTTTAGGCATTGGACCTCCAAATAAGAGACATATAAATATAACAAGTATATTAAATACTTAAAAGGTATATTCTGGGCAACTAAATTCTAAATTTAAATGCAGACAACTATTAGGGTATATTTTACAAAATTAATTCATTTACATTTCAGTAGTGACAGCTTATGACAAAGAAAAAAACACAAATACAATAAATATCAAATTTATATGACCAAAAGTAATTGACATCAGGAAGCCACATGCAGAGAAATAATTATCATCTTTCTAGTCACCTAATTTTTTTAACTTAGCAAATATTATACATTTATTCTTTAATTAAAAAAATACATTAAATTGTGTCTTGACATTCAAAATTATTCTACAGAATAACTGTAATACTCTTTCTTTGTAATATGCTTTGATGGTAGCTACATGACATAATTAGAAACATTGAGAATATTAATTTCAATTTTTTGTGTTTGTATGCTTTGAAACTGTGAACTGTTTGTTACTTAGATACCATATTTTTCCCAAGTAAGTAAAAATGGTTTTCCTTCTGATTAATTATTGGTTTCTAAAACTGGATTTTTCCTAGAAAGGCAGTTACATAGGTGATAATTTCATTTCTATTATCTGCATGAGTTGATTGTCAGAGATGGCATAAACCCTCAGAAAGTAATGATAAGACGAAATTTGCAGGTAAAACAGTAGTTCCATCTTTCCACGTATTTACATTAAATAATTAATTGTATCTCATATAACAATGTATAAAACAATTAAATGGCCTCTGTACTCATACTGCATTGTGCAAGTGCATTTGGTTGTACTGTTTGTGCTTGTCAGATGTGGTCAGCAATTACCTTACATTTTAAAATTGGTTGAAATGGGTTTATATCTCTCAGATGTGATGCTGATATCAGGTACAAATTATAATAAACATCAGAACTAAAATCATGTGAGCACTGTGCCCAGGACTTCACCCAGAACAAATTCATTGAGACCAGAACTCCATCCAGGTCTGGGATTTGTAGCCAGTTGCTCTTAACTTTGGGAACAGGAAAACACTGAAACAAATTGCTTCACAATCTGCTTTGTTTTTCTTTTCAAATACATAAAATACTCACTAAAATTTTCCAGGTCTACTTCATCCAAAGTATCCAGTGACATTTCCAGTAGCTTGGAGTTGTCAGATTTAATTGCAGGTATAAATGCAGAATCACAGTTCTTTTGGGTCTGATCTTTCAAATCACCATTTCATCACCTGCATCCTCCACAGCTGAACATTTTCAAAGTGAGAGCTCAAAATATTTGCAGATATTATTGTTTATAAAGGCAAAAAAACCCCATTGTGCGATGCAACGTCATACTCTAGCACCAGTAACCTAACAAGTGTAGTTGTTAAAATTGGGAGCACAGTGCTGACAGCTGACTGACAGCAGCTACTGATCATTCAGCACATGATGTTGTTCTTAGATGCCTAAAGCAAGAGAACCACCAAATATAATACAAGAACGGAAAAAACCCCAGTAAATATTAACAGGTATTGTGAAATACATAGTAAATACCTGCAGGCCAGGACTTGAAATTGTATTACTGTAAGGGGAATGGCTAAAACATGAATCAGCTGAAGGCATGGCTGCTGCAGTTGGATGTGCAGCAAGTGCAGCAGGACTCTGCACACCAGCCAGGCCACTGCAGGCAGCATGGCTGCACCATGTACGTGGCCACACTGCTGTGCTAAAGAGGAACTGGAACTGTGAAGTATCAGCTCACCAAGATAAAAATAGCATGTGCCATCAGCAACCTGAACCACCAACGTTGCACAGCACAGAGTTGTTCAGCCACATGTTTGGCACCACATCAATCCCTCCTCACTGAGTTCCCAGTCACCATGCTGGAATGAGTGGTGCTGCCCACACTCACAATCTACCAGGATAATCCTGCCAGGTTGGTCACTGCACTTGGCATCACATGTAGGTGTATATGATGGATAGGGGTAAACTGTTCCTAACACTCAATCTGACTACAAGACTGATCAGAATTATGTCAGTGGAAAAGAAGGCAATTCTGGGGAACCTAGAGGGGGTTGTGGCAACTTCTGAAGTATAGCATATCTAAATATGTCAGTCTGAAGAATTATAACAGATTTTTTGGTCTGGTGTACCTACTAAGATTGTATAATGGCTAATGAACACCAGAAGTGCCTCATCAACTTGTTGATAGGCGTATAAGTGAGACAGTACTGGCAGCAGGCAGACGTTATGACAGTGTAGGGATAATTACACCACATCAGGCAGAAAAATACACCTGATGACAAGATGAGGGGCACTTGACTGGAGTGACTGGCCTTCACTATTGACATCTTATTCTCTGGGTCTGTACCCAAATTTGAAAAGTCTGTTCTATTTTATGCAGGAAAGCTGTGTAAAAGAAATGGTGACCTAGTTTTCTTCTCATCATTCAACCCTGATTTTTCAGGGTCTGCTGATATTGCACATTTATTATGCACAATTAATATGACACACTTGTTCTAATACATAAATCTGAAGATTGCCTTGTCCCATAGCTTCTACATTTGGGGAGAAGCAACCAATATTTGTGGGAGTCCTAGCCAAAAGAAGTGTTATGAATATCAGTTTAGACTGTTGCTTTAATTTAAGGACAAAAGAAATAGGTTGGATGAAATATCTCCATTTTTCTCACTTTGTCAGCTTTGCAGGTAATTCCTTCCCCAGTGCTGACCTGATCCTTCATGCTGTGGCTGCATGACCAGAACAAAACAGAACAGTAAACCTCTAAACCCTCTACTTGTGGAGGAAGAATGAAGGAATTGCTCTGAGTTATGTTACTGGTCCAGGTTCAAGTGCCAAGAAAGAATTGGGAAGGTGTTCATTTTACAATGAATAAAGGGAATTTAAGAAGAAACCTGCTAAAACCAAGAAGGAAACAATATACGCTCTCTGGTAATCTGATTTGGAGAATTGTGCACAGGCACACCACCTGAAGAAGAAAGAAATGCGCAAAAATTCAGTCTCTGAAACTTTAAGCCCAAGTTTTAGACAAGGCCAAGAAGAATTAACCCAAGGAGATACATTAATGGCCCAGCCGCTCTGTTATTGTTTGACAACTGTTTTTAAATGCAGGTTTTTGTAGCACTTTGAAGTCTTGTTCACTCATTCTTCAATTCAGTGTTTGATGAGTAGATAGGTCCGAAAAATTGACTAATAATTCTGACAATAAAGGGGCAATCTGCCACTTTGCACCCACAGCAATACTGTTGACACCCACATACATTTTGCCAGAGATTAACATAATGGGCAGAAATGAAATTAATTTAAACTGAGGAAACTCCACTGAATCTTGAACTTGACTGGCTCCGTCCCTCTTGTGAAACCTATAGCCAGGCCTGGCAAAAGTATATACCATGTTATCTACTATATAGGGTACAGTCCTATCTCTTGATAGCACTGAACAGAACATGTAAAGTTTAAAAAAAGGATTTTCATGTTCTGAAGGTGAAAAATCTCTGGTCTCTGCCATATACCCAGCAACAAAAGCTGGTTATCAGTAGGTTAGGCTTTCTCTTCCTCTAAACAGGACCTTATGAATTCCAACAGAAGAGAAGATTGTGTTGATTCCCTCATTATTTAAATTTTTAAACATAAGAACTCCTAGTACAGATATACCAACTGTTTATTCCTTTGACATGTTTGAGATGCCAGACTTCGGATTGGCAAGCAGTGATCTAGTTGTCCTTCGCCATTTACCAATTCTGAGGACATACCCAGCATGCAGAGAAGAACTTACCTTCTATTTTTTATTCTAGCAATGATTTTACCTTTCTCAGCTACTAAAGCCTGCAAAGATAGGATGATTATAATTTTTAAAAGTACTCTTCCTTCTGACTAAAATTTAAAGGTTGCATATACACATGTGCATAGCTCTACTTCATGCAATACCAGAACTAGGCTTATTACTAATTTTCCAGGAAAGATAAAAACATAAATAATGCAATACCAGAGATTTGATCAGAATAGCTTTAAATAATGCAAAGTGACAAGAATATATATCTCATTACATTCATTATCATTACAAGGTAAACAGTGTATCACCTTGGCTAAAGTCAGTGACTGGTTGTTTCATTTCAACCTTGGGACAGAGGATATTTTCCAGCTCATTTTTAAAACTATTGCCCCCCAAAATAACAACAAAAAAGGGGGCATTTCTTCATTGCTAAAATACAAAATCTGACCAGTTATCAACTTCATAGAGGAGCAATATCTATCCTCGTTGGTCGTTAGAGGCAAGCACAATTTCTGACTTAGCATATTGCCAAGAACATCAAACTGGGACACTAACTGATAATGCATGACTTAAAAAAAAAGAATAATAGTTATATTTAGTAGCTAGAATTACTTGCAGGCAGACATCACATTTTCTTTATATCTTTCTGAAAAAATGTGTACATACATGATACATGCATAACTGACACCTGATTTAGGAGAAAATACATGGTTTTTCCCAGCACAGGCATTTTCTAGTAGGATACACGGCTATAAATTCTTTCTTATCACAAGATTATCAGAGGCTGCTAGTATTTTCCATCCCAAAAGAAATCTGGTAAAGCAACTTCTAGCTTTACATTTGCATCTTTCATACCACCAGAGCAATTATCACAGCTTTGCTCAGACCAGCAATGTTTCAGGTGAGAAAGCTGGCATTTCACTGGAGACTTCTGGTGACATAACAAAATTCAAGGCAATTATCTCATAAGAGAGCATCTCTACAATTCCTTCCTCTCAAGCTGTCAATTAAAACATGGTTTTTCTGCATAACTGGCATGAAATTCATAACAAAAGAACTGTCTGACTTCAGAGTCATTGTATATGAAAAATTACTGTGTGACACCTTGACACAAGAAACATTCTAGTGCCTCAATACCATTATCTTCAATATCAAACTGTATAATACTTCCATAAAGGTGCCAACATTAATAAAAATACCCCAAGAGCTGCTGACTTCTTGGTTTAGATACGATCCTAGTGCTCAATAAATATAAATGTGCTTAAATAGAACTTGAAAGACCAATTCAATACTTCATTTCCTCACAAAAAACAACAAAGATAGGAAATTTGGAGACTTATCCTACCACCAATTATACAAATGTTTGGTGTGACTCTTCTCTGGGTTAGGGAGGCCTCAGTAAGTTCAGCAATGGCTTTGACCTTGGTTTGACACTTGGGTTGAACATGTTAAGCGTTGATTCCCATTTTCTTACCTTGAAAATTCTCTCTGACCACATCATCATGAATGCCAAAAATTTTGTCCTATCAGTTTTTCTTCCCCAAATAATTTCAGAAAATTATTGACCAAAAATAAGGCTTTCCTGAAGTATATCTCATTTTTACCTGTTTTGTCTTCTACAAATACAGAGTATTAGTTCTTTCTCAAAAAAAAAAAACAAAAACCAAAAACCAAAAACAAAAAAAAACCCCAAAAAAACCAAAACAAAAAAAAACCACAAACCACCACCCATGATAATGAAATTTACATAGACAGAAAATCAGTGTTTTAGAGAGTGTACCTACCCTGAAACAAGAATATGCTGAAACAATACACATCTGAAAAATTACGCTTAGGAGAAAAAGATCTAAAACTAACCTAATGCATGAATAGACAAAGACTTTGGTTATTTTGGCACTCTGCTCTGCTGAAAGGTCTCTAGTGAAAACCCAGGTATCAGAGAAAATTGTTTCCTAAAAACATGATGATTTTGATCAAAATGATTATGAGGAACATCCAGATCCATTATTATTTCAGTTCAAAACCTAAAGGTTTTACTCCAAGAGGTGAACTCTTGACAACCACAGAAGGATGAGACCCATAACCTTTATCCTTTACAAATAAGAAAACCACTTTCATTACAAGTCAATGAAAGTATTATGCAAGATGAACTTTGCATGTGCCTAATAGTAGAATTTAAAATATTAAACTAAATACGTGTGAACAAAGAAGGCTTTCAGTATATAATGTCATGAGAAAAGCCAATCTCAATTTCAAAAAGGAGAAAAGAGTTTCTGGAATATAATCCACTCGTGTTTTCTAATAAGAAGCCCAAATGAGTATAAAAGCCATCTTTAAAATTCATTAATATCTGGACCATGCTAAATAAAACATAAACAAAAAATAAAAGTTTTCTTTCTCTGTCTCATGTCTTTACTACAGAGAAATCAATTTTCTTAACACAGGTACATTGATGTAATTGATAAAAGGTTTATCTGGCATATTTCTCCATATGTGTAACTTGGAACTGATGCAGCTTCGCTACAATAAAACAATAAAAGCTCCATTCTGCCAGGGTTTTAGTGGGTTGGCAAGTTACAGGGCTCTCTGCAGAATTCCTTTCCTTAATCTCTGTATATTGCTGAGCCAAAAACTCACATAGTAATGTCAAGTGTTACTTCTATGACAGCTACAACAGCAGGCAGAATTCACAATGTCCAGCAAAGAACTAGAGAGAATCCTAATCTCACATCTGATGCATTAAGACCAATAGGTGCAGATAGAAATCATCATTCAATTAATTTCTCATACCATTTAAAAAAATACTAAAACTGTAGACATCTGAACCCTGGCATTGTTCAAAGACAGGCTGAGCAACCTGATCTAGTGGGAGGTGTCCTTTCCCAAGAGGTTTGGAACTATATGATCTTTAAGGTCTCTTCCAACCCAAATCATTCAATGCTTCAATGATCCTAATATCTATTTCAAGAAATTTTTATAGCTTCTCAAAACCAGTAAATAAGTCATATTCAGCAAAACTTGTTGACTAAGCAGTCAGGTAAGGATGAGTCATGTAGCTACTAGTCATGTTTGTATCATGTGACATTCCTGAGAGCACACCAGCTGCAAAAATGTATTGTGCTTTGTACCAAATCTATTTCCCCATGCAGATAACTACAATGCATTCAGAAGCTAACATAATGCTGAAGAAAATGTCAAAGGCAATAAATTTCTAGAAGTTTTACTTGCCCAGCAAGTTAAGCAAAACTTCATCACCTTCTTTTAATTTTCAAATAGTGAAATGCATACTCATGGTTAGAAGAGTTTTCCTCTACTGTGAATCAAGAAACATAACATCTAAGAACAAAATAAAACCTGGTACCTACTTGAAGTTAATAAAATCCTTTTTAATCACACTACATTGATTTTGATACTATTATTTATATGGAATCTATATTAGGCATAGAGAAGAATATTTAAGACAATAAAATTTTAAAGAAAAGACTGCCTTCTTCTGAATCATGACATTCTAATAGAACTTAAAAATGAAGTTTTCTATGTATTTAATGGAAGCTGAACCACATTTTAATTTTCTTTGTGGCCTATGAATTTAAGTATCCATTTCACTGGGATATTACACAGGGACTACAAGGTGTGGGAAGGTGTAATTTTGTGGTTGTCACTCGAATGCAAATGTGCAATTCATATCTCAGCATGTATTCTGGGCAATCTGTTGGTACCCAAAGGAAACCATAATGGCTCTAAGAATATCTCTCTATCCCTCTCTCCACTGCAGTTTAGATCTGCTTCACTGTCATTGGCTGGGGGAGGGAGACAGGAAAGAGATCCACATGTTCTGTCAAATCTCAGGCCTTTTTCCCTATAACATTGCCAAGGGTTGGCTCAGCAACTCCAGGATCTTCCTAAATACAGACATTTCTGGGCTGCTAATACTGCAGTCTAGAGAGTTAAGTAGCCTTCTTCATCTTGAGAGAGGCAGTGAAATAAAGAACACCACTGCAAATTATTTTTCTAGTGCCCTGGCAAACTTTCATTGGAACAGAGAAAAAAAAATCTCTAGAAAAACATTACATTAGAAAATGGCAGGGGGAAGACATCTGCATGGGATTTTATACCTTCCATCTTTGGTTCTGTGCGATCTGTCATGTTCTCATTTTATTTTCTTTATCCAGTACTGCTAGTGCAAAGATGACACCCACATTAAAAAAAATACCTCCACTGTTTTCTTGGATAGCAGAAGTTAAAATAAATGAACTGGAGCTAAGACCCACCTAACTGCTTTTAAAAGTGGATATATTAAGAAAGTTACTAGAATAGCACAAGATTATTTCTCCCAGACTCCAGTCCTTCAAAGTTTTTGGACTTCTTGACCCACTACTCATACAACATTGTCTTTTATAGCTCTCAAAGAACTGATCAATAAGCATAAGGGGATTCTCCCTTTATAAATCAGCATAACACAGCATACTGACCTTTTCCAGGTCTCACTTGGAAAATTTATTTTTACACAGTATCCTAGGTTTTCTCAATATTTCATTGTCTTTTTTTCTATGTTATTTTTAAATAATTTCTGTTGAACAGTTTCATTTTGCATCTGCATTAAAACTGAGCCATTAGCAACATATGATAAAAAAAAAAAAAAAAAAAAAAAAAAAAAAAAAAAAAAAAAAAAAAAAAAAAAAAAAAGGAAAAGGGCTGCAAATTCAGTGCCAACTGATTGTGGTAGGTTGCTCCCAGCTAGCAACCAGGCACCCACACTGCCTACAGAATGTCTTACTCAATCCCCACAAGTAGGAAAGTACAAAAATAGGAATAACAAGAGCAAAAACTCTCATGGATCTTACCATGATGGGCAAACAGACCCAACACTGGGAATTTAATTTAGTATAAAACATTAATTACTGAACTGAGGATTGAGAACAAATTAGGAAACAAACAAATGCCTAAAGAAGACATCTTCACCTTTCCCAGTCTCAGATTCACTCCAGACACCTTCCTCCTCCATTCCCAGTCTCCACATCTCCCATTATCCCTGCAGGTTATGCTCAGTCCAGTGAGGCAACAGGCAGTGCTGTAGGTTCAGGTCAGGGCACAGCCTGTTCTCTCCACTGCTTGTTGCTCACTCCTTCCTGCCGCTCCTTCTTTTGTACTTGTTTCCTCTGCTTCAACATGAAACCTCCACAGGCTGCATCACCTTCAGGGATGCCTTCAGGCTCTACCATGGACATATTCTCTGGTCTTGCTCTTCCTGTCTCTTGCTCTTAATCATCATTTTTGAAATGTATTTTCACAGAGGCACCACATATTTGGCTGATGGGCTCAGCTAGGTCCTGTGGTAGGCTTGCTGTGTAGCCAGCTGGAACCACCTATGTCAGAAAAATGCAGTGTCCCTGAGGAAAATAATTTTTAAAAAAATAAACACCAAAATTTGTAAATTCTTGAGTCAGATATCCACACAGAAAAAGCTGACATGAAGGTTACAATGGACTATATGTCTATTTGATCCATTAAAAAGAACTCCACAATCTATATTTTTAGTAATTTTGCCTTATATTTTTATAGTAAATTTTATTTAATTCTTGAAATCACAGAATGGTTGAGGTTGGAAAGGCCCTCTGGAGGTCATGTGGTCCAACTTGCCTACTTAAGAAAGATCAGCTGGAGCAGGTTGCCTAGAGTCATGTACAGACATCTTTAAGTAATTCCAAGGATAGAGGCCCCACGGCTCTTCGGGCATCTGTGCCAGTGCCCAGTATTTGAGATTATTCAGAGAAATTAATTGGTTCTCCACGCTTACAGTATTACCTTTTTCAAAAAATTCTAAAATGTTTTATTTCATTTAACTAATGTGATATATTTCTACTCGTATCTGCAGTAGCAAAAATTTTCAGCTCTGCAATTCAAAACCCGCAGGCCAATAATAAATCTACACTTGGTTTTCTCTCAGCTCTCATTCTATCAACTGACCTGAAATGACACCTTTCCTTTTTTGCTTTGCAGCATCTCTTCACATCAGATCTACTTGAAGTGCTCAATCCTCCACAAGGAGTGCACTAGAAAAGATTTTCTAAGAAGTATATTGTTTTTAAACTTTCAATGGACCATTATGTTACATTTTCTAATATTTGCAAGCCTCTTAAGAGTCAGGTGCAATGACATATCCTGTGCTCCTACATGGCATAAAACATTCTGACTGGCAGTAGAATGTCAACTACTTCTATGCATCTTGGATTTGTATCAATAGCTGTTCACAAGCACCACTAATCCTTTTTGACCTTTTAATTTACTTCCTTGTCTCTGGCTCCCTGGAAACTATGTGTTTTTAATTCAAGTACCTCAAAAGAGTTTACAGCAACACAGTTTAACATGATAAAGTTTATACTGGCATACCACATTATCTTAACTGTGTAACATGAGAAATCAGGAGAATTATTTCCTACATTATAGACTTGTATTTTCAATATCCAAGGGACAGGATGATTTGGCAACATTAGCTAGAAAAAGTGGATAGAAGGCAATGTAATTTTTTGTGGCTTCCACTAATGAAAAGAAGGGAAGTTCTCTGAATGGAGAATACATTAATTTTACACAATAGGGTCAGTTTATCGCATGAAGCCACTAAAAGAAACATATTGAAACACAATGGTGCCTTGATACTATGTCAAGCAAATTTGAATATGTTTCTTAGCACATTCATATTCATAATCTTACTCTGGTGTTAGTATAAAAACTAGTACTTATTGAGATCATGTCTTTTTTAGGGAATCCCTTGACAGAAAAATTACATGTAGTTAATTCAACCTTGGACAACATGTTTTTTCCGCATATGGCAGCATTTTAGCTAAAAAGTCTTCATATCAAAAGTTCTGAAACTTGTCACTAACTTTATCTTCCTGTGTCAGCCCAAGAGTCCCAGATAATCCTCACCAAAATTACAGAAACATTCTTGCGAATACAATCATTTTCTGTTTCCCATAGCCCCATATTTTAAATTGCACAAATGAACAAAAAGAAAACAGCAGTGGATTTGATAATAACATGCTTCACAGCAATCAACCATATAATACTACAGCTTTTTAGGCATGGAAATTGCGAACATACAAAACACAAAAGACTAATGATAAAGAATAAAATAAATAAAATTGCATAAATACATATCTAATCAAAATAATTCAGCAAATTCTGGTGTAGATTTGTGATGCCAGCTATATGGGATGGACTGTCAGATTTCCTACTCTGTACGTATAAAGATGTGACAGTAGAAAAACAAATTTATTATTTGATATTTATTGGATCTTTTAAATTCATTGCATCATACTATTACTCATTTTAAACAATTCAGATTACTAAATAGACAACATATCAGTATCTGATGCATCATAAGCACCTGACCTATTAATATCTGATCTAATGTAGATAGCCATGCCTCAGGAAACACAGAACAAATTACTGAAGGCCCATTTAGTGGACTGAAGTTGGCAATCAGTATTTGGAAACAAACTTAATACTCTTCAATGCAACAAAAAATTGAAAGTCTGACATGGTTCTCAGTTGCAGTTGGAGGAACTGGATTGTTGTTACTTAAAGGTTACGACAGTCCAGTATTGGTTTTTATCA
Source organism: Hylia prasina (assembly GCA_013397195.1). Classification (NCBI taxonomy): domain Eukaryota; kingdom Metazoa; phylum Chordata; class Aves; order Passeriformes; family Sylviidae; genus Hylia; species Hylia prasina. Next base: position 253,858 of record VYXD01000793.1, on the reverse strand, counting down.
TGACACCTTCACTTGTCAGGGTAATAACGGTATTTCCATGACTCAGTATAGAAACTTTGGATAATAACTATTATTACATGCTTTTCCACACATCATATCCTCAGCAAAACACAGATAGTTGTGAGCCTTTGTGAGCTGATGTTGGAGACGGGCACGTGGCTGAACACACCAAAGTTCATGTGATAACAGCCAAAGTTTATTGTTGGGTGCCCCCTTTTACAGGGGCTTCAAATTTCCTGCGCTTACGCACCAGATTGGTTGGGGTCTTAACAACACCCAGCTCACTGGCCTATGATATGTATGCATTCATGATTGAACGGGATTGGCTGGGGTCCCCTGTTTGAATTTGAATCCAACCTATCATTATCATACCCAGGGACTTGTTTATTTCTATTTTCTAATGAGCTTAGGCTGGTCAAGTTGGTGTCTGTTATGGCCAATTTATCTGTGCAGCTTACAGACCAGCTGTAGCTGTCACAAACATCCTCACCTCAGAGATGAGGTGTGTTTTAAAGTAGAAAACTGAACACAATATTATAAACTGCTGCCACATATTCTGGGATATTTTTATAGCCTCGACTTCCTACTGGATTATTCTAATAATTTCTTATCCTATACAGCTGAAAGCTGAAGGCAAATTGACTACATTATCAGTCTTAAGAAGGCTTTGGCACAAAACAACAGGACACATTCAACTTTTTAAGAATGCAGTGCAGTCTCTTACCTGTTTTAAATGAAGAAACTACTGTCTCATAAGTAAGTATTAATTTTAGTGTCAGCTTATCAAAATTGTACATATACAGATAACATTATTGTAAGAAAATTAAAAATAAGTACAACAAAAAAAAAAGGTTAAAAGACAAATTTCTACCAGTTTCTTTAAAAATATTAAAATACTATATTGAAATTACTGATAAGACTTATTGTATATGGGCATTTGAATACTCATATGGAGATGGTTTCCCCTTTTCCTGAAGGAAACTTTCCCAACTGTAAATTGTTTAACAAATCCTAGCAGCACCAGACATAGCAAACCAATATGTATTTATGGCTTAAAAGATGTACAGGGAGCGGAATGGTAGAATTATTCACAGGAAAAAAAAGTATCATATTTTAAATTCTACAAAACTAACAAATTAAAGAATCAAAAATACAAATCAATGCAAAATAATGATTTTAAAATTACCTATTCATCATCAGGAAATTCCTTAACCTCGATTAGTATACAAATCTCATGTCTTAAAGAGACTGGTTTCAGAAATTACGGCAAATGCACATATCCTGCTTACTCACTGCAGGGATTATTCAAGAAAGAGGACATCTACAACTTTGAATCATGCAGTTGTCACCATAGTAACATGCCTATCTTTAGAACAAACATCATTCTTACAGTGTTTACATTTATCAAAAAACTGATCTCTATGAACCTAATCTTACATGACAGCATCTTTTCTCCATCCTCCATATTTGCTGTTCAAACCCTTTATTTAACATGGACCCAAAGACTACCTTGCCTATAGCAAGCCCTAGTTGCTTTCAGAATATAAAATTGATTATTTTACTCTTGTAGTACTGGGCCCATACCAGACCTTTGTGGTCCAGCACATTTGGTCAACATTTTTCATTAAGATTGACCTGCAGGAAAGTAACTATTCTTCACCTCTCCAATAACAAGTCATAACAAGGATGTCTTACGCAGGCACCTAATCTGAAGCCCCAAACAGGGTTCTAATCTTGCAGCTGATATCTTCATGACCCCCTTTTCATGTTTCAGATGTTTCATCTGTTTGCAAATAAAACTTTGCTCAGCAAGCTTACCAAAACAGCTGCCCACAAAACACCAAAATCCACAGATCTGATCAAGTCCAGAGCTGAAAAGTAAATCTCAGCAACATAGGACAATACATTAAAAATGAGATTATTTATTTTTCAAATCACTATATCCAAAATATACATCTTGCACTAGTTAGTTGTTTCTTTTAAATTACATAGCTTGTTGCATGAACACATCACTCTCACACAAAGCAAGAAATACCTTTCCACATTCTGATTCAGATGTCTTTCCTCTCCCTTAAGTTACAATATGCTCCCACCTCTCAGATTCTTTTAGTTTGGATCGTATTCTTTCACAATCTGATCCAATGAAGGCACTCTGTAGCAGTTTTGGTTGTTTGGTTTGGGTTTTTTTCCTTTTGTTTTGAATGTTTTTGCTGGTTTGTCTGCAGAAAAAATGTCAAAATACATATGTTCTTACCAAGATAAATTATATTCTATGTTAGGTTGTAAAATAAACCTTAAACTCAAATCTAACAGCAAGGATGAGGGGGGAAAAGTATTTGGATATAAAAAAACCCAGAAATTTTTCACTTGGAAAGTACAAGAATTTTCTTTTTCAGGTAAAAAAAAATGTAGAGATAGAGCCACATATTTATATGTGTAATTTATATCATTTGGTTACTGCCTACTTTTTTTGCATTGTTTTCTGAAGGATATTAGCCTTCACAACTTCATTTTTCTGTTTCATTTCAACAGACTTTTTAATTTTAAAAAGTTTTTTTTTTAATTTTTTCATCAACTGCTTAAATTTTTAATTAGAGCAAATGAAAAAAGGAAGTCTTAAACAGTCTGAATAAGCACTTCCTCCTGGCTCTCTTAGTAGGTCAGACATGTCAAACTATCAAAGTTCTAAAGTTCTCTAGCAGCTTGTTATCTTTTAAATACATTTCCAATCATAACATTTTTTTCCTTATGAAGATATGATTACAGTCTGTAATATCTCCATGAAGCAAGATGGTCAAGCTAGCAAATACAGTCAACAAAGATGCAAAATTAGCAAAATACTTTTCTTATCACTTTAATATATCTATGATGGTGTCCTAGAGTTTTATAAATGTTTCCTGAAAAAAACTTCACACTTGAAAGTCATTTTTTGCTGATACATACTGTAAGAAACAGTCATAAATGTGAGCTAGTGGGTGAAATGTTAGAGAGAAAATAAACTACAGATATTCATAGCACATTTCATCTTCCCAGAGAAAATCAAATTGTCCTGGCAAAACACGAAACATGCCAAGAAAGCAAAAGAATTATTGCATTAACACAGTTCATCAATATTTGGTCTTTAGAGGTCATTACAAGAAATGCAATAGAAAGTTAAAGTAATTTCATAGAATTAAATTCTCCTTTTCCAAAATATTAGCAACTCCATACCAGTGATTTACAAATGTTTAATTTCACAGGCTATACATCTCGGACAAAATTGCTCTGCATTGCTTCTGACACAAGTACTGAGAAAACACATAATATTGAGTTTTCTGATTACTGATGATGAACTATCTTTAAACCATAAGTAACATTTTATTGCATCAGTTACACTGAAAGCTTAAATCTACATCAACAACTGGATGCAAGAGCTCCTCTGATTTCATGAGTGTCAATAATTTACAAATACATGACAGAAAGGCATATAAAAAATTTAAACTTATGACAGTGTTCATCCAAAGATGCATGAAAAGATTAAGATAATTTTACAGCTATTTATGCTGTCTTTATGTCACATAAACTTCCTTTGTATAGTGGAGGTTTACATAGTAAGACATTTAGAAACCTTACAGAACCTTTTTGTAGTTAGTTCACTGTACCTTTTAGTCCACTATATCTCTAGGTCCATTTGACTAAACTATAGCTTCACAGAGCAAAATTATTTCAGATGACCTCTAAGTCATGTCTGCAAGATCCCTGCCTCTTTTATTATACTTGCACAGAGAACCTCAGCCTCCTATTTTCTATTTGCCTTCCTGTCAATGCTTTAACCTGCATGCAAAAATTGTACTTTACCACATTTTGCTAATCTGTACCACATGTCGATGTATTAAAGAAATTGCTTTATTAGATCAACATTGCCAGAGTAATATTTAGACATCCATTTAGACATGAAAACTTTTCATCACCAACAGTGACTTAGGGTGTTGAGATTCAGCGAGAGACAAGAGATGTAGACTCTTCTAAGGAGGACAGGAGACGGAACTCTACAGGAGAAAATTGCCATTGATTTTGCCCCACAGTTCAGTTTCTGACTGTAGAGCTCTGGTATGCCAGAAAGGTCAGAGTAAAACCTTACGAAGGAGATCTACAAATGTGTTGGCAGCATTTTTTAAGTGCTGAATTAGTTAGAAAAGACAAGAGTCTTAAGCCTTCTGTGGACATATCACCAGAAAACTTTCCATAGAAATAGGCAATTAATTTTATTCCGTGTCTTCTAAAATTTTTTTTTTTAATTCTTTTAACTTGTCTTAATAGTTCAATATATTTGGGCATCTTCTTGCATTCAAATTGCCTAGGAAATCTGCCTGAATTCCCACATTTCACCTACGCTGACACATTATTTTTCAAGAGATAATAAATGATAAAAAAATCTTCCCGCATTTTCAATTTCACATGCAGAAATATTGACTATATAGGCCAGAAAAGGAATAGATGCCTTTCATTTCATAACCTGATTAGCCATAGAGGTGTGCTAAATAAATCTGAGATGCATCTTTCCCAGAGGTGTGGTAGATGATATTTCTGAGAACAGTGTAGAGAACTGTGTAGAGTGTACACAAAACCTCCTCATGTTTTGTACTGGATGGATGCATTAGACATTCCAATAAATGCCAAGTTTAAAAGCCTCAGTTTTTTTTTTCCAAATGTTTATCTCTGAACACATGTAACCCAAACACATATAACCATGGATATGCATCACAAGGTAGCCTCAGAAACTTGCTGTGATATAAAAGATCATATCTTAAAAATGCATATGGTTTCCTTCCTTATCAGTCTGCCTGCTTATTAAGTAGCAAAAATTCTGGGATAGAAAGAGGATGTTCTGATTCAAAGAGTTATTGTTTTATGCAAAGATTTGGAATTCATATAATGGTGTCTGAAGAGCCTATTTTCCTAAATTTCACTCAATTAATTTTCCTATCTGTGGTTTATTTTTAAATTCAGATTATATTTGAGATTAATTAAGAAATTGAATATTATTTTTGAATAAATGGAAAATTTGCTGACAACATTTTCATAAATATGTATATATGTTTACAAATGTATATCAACTGTAGGATCCTGATCTTTTAGGGAAAAACAAACCTTATGGTTAGTTGGGGGAAAAGTTGGAAGTCAGATATTAAAGACTAAATGGATACGTTATAGCATAAGTGAATAGATATGTTTAATTTGCTAATAAATGTGTTAAATCAACCTGGTAAACTGAATCCTTCCTAGCGCAGGCACCACTGTCCTACATGAAGCAGGCTGCCTACTCTCACGACGTAATGGGACACTCAGCCTGCAGTGTGGCAGTGATCATGACCAGGGTCCTTAGGGTTATATAACACCTAGGCTTTATCTCCTGTGCTTTTCTACTTTAGTAGAAATTACCACAAATACTAAGAAAATCACCATTAGTCAGCATACCTATGATTAATAAAGTGAATACATATATACGTGCAAATCAAGATATTATAAATTATTATATGTCATCAATAGTATAGCAACAATAAATAACAGCAACATTCAATAATAGCATCAACTAGCACACCTATAACAGTACAGGTTACTACAAAATTGCCACCATTAAAAAAAAAAAATTATCAATAATATGAAAGCAGATATACTCAAAATACTTTCATGGGTGTATATGGTACCAGGCACAGTAAATAGAATGCAAATGGGGCCAAAGCATCTGAAAGAGAAGAACAAATCAAACTGCCCCAGAAGTGGACCCAGAGGAGGAAAAATAAAATCATCTCAGTTCAAGGTGATCTGAGTCACAGAGTTTGGAGTCAGACAGGCACCCATAGCAAGTGTCCAGAACCTCAGAAGAGAGGTCATGCAGAGAGCTCAGCCTGTTGGAGAGAAGGAAAACTGCATGTACTAGGAGAAGTTCTCAGACAGAAAAGCACTATTCTGAACAAAAAATTGGTGATTTTTTACCATAGAAGTATAAGAGGGTTTGGGACACCACTATTTAAAGGCCTCCAACAGATGTTGTTAATTTAACCTGGGATATCCAAGAGATAATGAGTTTTTTCCAGCCTCTTGGACAAGTTTTTGAATTTCCAGACTGTTTTCCTGGGTTTGCATTTTAGAATAGCCAATGTCAGCTACTGCTTTGTTTTTAGGACACTTAAACTTTTCAGGTGATAAGCAGCCATTATGGCTTATCCATGGTGTCTCATAATGTGTCCAGGTTCCAGACAGACAATTGATAGGAACTGACAAACAGGACTAAATTGTTGGTGAACTAATGGGCTAGAATCAAACTTAGCTTTCTCGCCGCTGTGCTCACTCTGCCTTGTTAGGTAGAGTAAATGCAGAATACCTTACTTTTATAACTGAAGTCGGCAGATATGTCACTGAACTCAGAAAAGGACACAATTGTTGAATAATAAAGTCTCTGTCTTATAATCGTTTTTCACAGTAGTGGCACATGTTAAGCACAGAAACAGAACTTAAAGGGGTTTCTAGTGAAAGTCAGCCATGAAGGGCACTGATCTTCAAGAGTGTGTTTGCAAACTCAAAGGCAGTATATAAAGGACTCAGGAATAATCTGGGACTTTCACATCTGAACCCAATGCAAAACCTGGCTTTTGATATTTCCGTTTCATCTATGCCTCTCATTTATGGTTTCTCATATAAATGACTGCACTAAGAGAGGGTTTCTCTTGAAAGGTAGGCCATACAATACAATTCTGTTTCTCCACAGCAAGTTCCCATTACGGAAAATACAACTGTGGAAAATGAAAAACTGCCTTCTCGAAAAGGACTAATACATAAAGAAATAACCAGTAAAACCAGAAAAAGTCAGCTATGCTGAAAGAATGAGACCATATCAGGAAAATGGCTAGCAATAAATCAATAACAGGTGCTGCAACTGGAATTAAAAGTGCAGCCCTCTATGCAATCTGTCAGCAACCAGACATCCAAATTTGATAGCTTAGACCAGATGACCCATTGTAGTCCCTTCCAACCTTACTCATTCTGTGTGTCTGGGATTCAGAGCTGCTAAGATTCGTGTTTGCAAGCAGGAAAACCAAGCATGACTTGCTTGAGTCCAAAAGAGGCATTCTGGGTGTAGCCAATAAACAAAAATAAATTACTGTATAAGATGTATGAAATTCATTATTATTTATATCCCACTAATTATGGACAGAGAAGGAAAGCATCTGTTTTCATCTAATGCTACCAGTAGCTTTTTCCTCTTTTGTAAATACTGAGGTGGGGAATCAATTGAGCATTTGAAGATGCAAAATGGCTGTAGCTGTTACAAGTACAGCTATCTAACTCGCTGATAAAGCTCCTTCATTGTTGTTACACAAGGAAGGAATAATGAACAACCTCTCAAATAATTTGACTGTCTCACAAAACAGCTGCATGCATTTTCTTTAAACTTCTGTGATTTGCATGGTACTTAATTGAAAAAAACCTCACAAGGATCAGGAGAGTTTTAAATATATACTGATTAATTCCCTGAACATCTAAGTTCCCTTAAATGACACATAGAAACGCAGAATTTAGGAAAGAAAAACCATACTTAATACAGATGACAATGGGTTAGACACTCAGTAAAGTTCTAGCAGAAAGGCTGTAGAAGTAAAAATAAACTTCCTTCCTCTGCAAAACTACCAACCAAAAAATCCATGGAGAAATACCATGCCAATGCAGTTTCCCTCATGTAATTATATACTTCGAGGATATTTTCACTGTTCTAGAATAGCAATTCTTATATTTCCTAAATAAATACTCTTAGGCCATGTGGTCTGATCAATTCTTCTGGCAGTTTCAAAGAAAACTACTTCCATAACCTTATTTTTTTCTCTAAGTCATATTTTATCAATATTATGTGCATCTGGAGATAAAGGGCACGCATGCCCATACTTGTAGCTGCCTCCACACTAAAAACTAATTGTTAGGAATGCAATGTAAAAGAAAACAAAAAGCTCAAATATTCATAATTCAAAGTTTATAACCCATAAGAATGGTGTAGTCATGATCTTTATATAAGAAAGGAAATTTTGTTACTAATGAAACATTTTTCCTTAACTGTTAAGACAACCAAAATAATTGATGTTGCATCTTATTTTCAGCGGATGAAAAAAAATAGGCAAGCCATTTGAACTCATTTCCTGCAGTGCCTGAAGGGGGTTTTTTTGCCAGAAGCTTTAAAGACTTTTTGCTTATGCAGCAAAGGATAGACTTCTGTTGCAGCTAAATTTTGGTATTAAAATCCTATCAGGAAATCAGGATTTTTTTTTTTGTATGCCCCTGTTCTTAAAGGTTCTGGTGAAAGGAGCAGAAGATGGAGTTTCATACTTGGTATTAAATTCTTCCAAACAACAAAACTACATAATCACAATGGCTTTGAATTTATCCTAATCAATTCCTCCACAAAATTTTATGTGCCTATTTTACCACTTATTAGAATTCCTGTCAAATTTAAAACTAATTGAAACAAGCCTTGTTACAAACACAGCTGACTAGAAAAACATTATTTAAATGTTAATCTGGTGTTTATTCAGACACTTCAGAGTTTCTACTTCCAATAGCCTTTCATTTCAACAAACAAAAAAATTAAAAAGACAAAGCCAACCAAAAAAAAAAAAAAAGTTTCCTATATTTTGCTGCGTTTTCCCATTTTCCATGACAGCAACTTTGTCATTAACTTCTGTATTTCAATAAGCATCATAAATTAAATAACAAATACATTCTTGAGTGGAAATGGCTATGGATTATATCCATCATATTTTAATTTAAACAGAGATAATGAGAATTTAAGTCAATTGTTAAAGGAATCTGGCACTCACTCAAGTAAATATTCTGTTTCCCTAAGACAGTTGATCTCAAAACAGTGAAGTAAAGCCACTCATGCCAGTAAGCTTATTTTTTTAACCTCCAAGGGACGAAAAACTAGAAAGTGTTTTCCAGCAGAATAAATTTGACTGACCCTGTAAATTTAGGATTCATCCCTACAGACTTTTGTTTTCCTTTTCTGTTTAGTTACATACAAAACTGAAACGTATTTGCCTTTCATATACTTATCAGATTTGAGCATCACACTGGAGTTCAGTGATGCTTACCATAACAAAAAAACCCCCATCTCCCTATTGTGTTGTAAAGCTATCAACATTTTTAAACACAGTCCATCAACATACCTCAAGTGAAATAAAATCAGGCATTTCTACTGAATGTTGCAGTGTGCATCTGGTTAAAATTCACCATCCTTTCTGTGAGAAAGAAAGGAGCAAGAAGATTATATATGGAAAAGCAGAAAAAAAATCAGAAAGCTAGAGAATAAAGAAGCAAACTAAAGCAAAATAAGGTATTTTTTCATACCAAAAGAGGGTGACATTTAGTGGTGAAAAGAAACTACCTTGCCTAAATATTTTTTTTGTCTCAAAAATTTTGTAATGAAACCATAGGATTTTGACCATTATTTTTATTTTTAAAACTCCATTTATGAGCACACAGTGATTGTTACTAGTTTTTAACACATCAACAGCTGCTGTCCACGCTTTTTTCCAAGGAAGATGTCACAATGCTGTGAATGCAGATGAAGTAACAGCACATCCATGATTTCATACCACCACCAACAAATAGTCATGTTATGACTAATAGCCTTGTTATGACTAACAAGGCTCTTTACCCCCCCACAAACTTTCTGACACTGTGTGCAGATTCAGAGTGGTCACACAATAGACGAAAACTCACATTTTGACTGAAAGAGCAAATTCTTTTCTGTTTAGGCATACCACATTACTGCTGCTTCTCAACAGCCTCTGTTTTTCCAAATGGCAGAGTGGAGAAGATGGCACAACTGTGACTGTTCCTGAGCTGCCTACACTATTCAGTATGCAAACAGAGTTCATCAAAACCTGCAGATTAGCAACTTTAAGAAAAGGGTTGGGTTTATTAAAAAAAAAA